>JAIPRN010001681.1:0-41132 GCA_025469175.1 Geopemphigus sp. TES_GeoC_2020
TGTGTGGGTGTGTGTGTGTGTGTGTGTGTGTGTGTGTGTGTGTGTGTGTGTGTGTGTGTGTGTGTGTGTGTGTGTGTGTGTATGTGTGTGAAAGTAAGACGTGAAAATATGCGAGCAGAAGAGGAAAAAATTTTACTTTAAAAACGTTTATTCTAGCGTACGCGCTAGGGTAGCCGTGTAGGAACACACCAGTGTAATCCTTTATTTCGTGTACCGCGTTGAACAAATATTAATATCGATATTATTTTTAAACGTCTCATATCAATGGTAATAATTATCAAGAAGCTGATGTAATGTAATATTCGTATCAACTAACACAGCAGTAATTGGTAACCGTTTGTTATCGAGGGTAATAAAAAAAATTTTTTCTTGGAAACCCAGGAATTTAAAGTTTTTCATATTTTTTATTCAACGTCTTAATATACAGCTATAAATTTTTTAAGTTAATTTATTAAGTCTGGATTATTATAAAATATTCTTTTCAAACTGCCATATTTTCGTTGCTTATTATAAACATATACTTTGATTTTGCCATTCTATAAAAAAGTAATCGTTTTTCGACTGTTCTCAAAAAACAGGATATTCGGAGTCAATTTTCCGAGTTCTTTAAAACGTGAATCACACAACGTTATTTCAAAAAATAATTTAATTTATATTGATGATTCAATGGTTACGTTTCGTATATGATTCCATTAATACGATAATATTTCTATTATTCAACGTAACAGTGATAATGCTGCGATACATGTTCATGCCTAATAACAATTGACGACAAGTGATGGAAAAGAAGAAATATTCGTTTATATATTTTATTCCGTTACAATACTTTTTCTGATAAATATAAAGTTACTTTTTATCAAGTTTTATTAAATACATCAGAGGGCTGGTTAATAAATGATCGCGGGCTGTAGTTAGTCACCACCGAACTAACACATAAGAAATTTTCGAAATTTAATCAACTATAATTTATAATCTTCCGTAATAACGTTTCAAAAATTTTAATTTGTTGGAAAACAGTAATTTTCGAATTGTTGATTTCAAGACTAAAGTTCGTCCAATCAATCGATAAACACGTTTTCTTCGATAAACTAACGTAAAATATCGAGCAACATGTTCTCGTCAATCGTTTTCGACGAGATGAAATATTAAAATTATTTTTAAATAGATCTTCGGCGATCAATTTGGTTAAAATGGTCACAGACCACCGTCGAGTTGTAATCAATCATTTACTTTTTTAATATTCGCGACTATATTGGTCGCTACATTATCGATACATCGAATTCTTAAAAGAAAATACTCCTAAAATCACTAAAATCGTATCGTTAGGATTACTGCACGGCTTTAAACGATCGTAAGATAAGTACGATTTGTGGTTTTTCTAATGTTTCGTGTTATAAAAATAATTCAAATTAACCCGATATGTAATTTTTGCAATCTAAGATTTTATATTTATTATATAAACGCTTCTGAAATTGTTTTTAATACAACGTTTAATTTTTAAATCGCATATCTATAAACGGTCTATAAATAATATGTCCACGAACCACAACATAATATACTAGGTGTTATCGTTTATCATTAAAGATTATGATTTTAGTTTGACGTCCACGCGACGTTCGCATTTAATACAAATTGAGATATAAGCGTGTAGCGTAAACAATAAAACGAATGTAAATTTGTATTTTAACTAAACTTTTAATTAAAAGTAGAAACTACGATTATTTTTATCCCAAACCCATTATGTCAAGTCGATCCGACCGTACTCGTTAAAAAATATTTCGAGTGGTTTGAATTATTAATTCATATAATTCGATCGTTTTCAATCATTTTTAAAAAAAATGTAGACTCAAACCATATACCTAGAATAGTTGTCCGTATTTTTTTGCCCGCGGAATTTCACAAATTAAGGACTTTGAGAGAATGCTTAAAGGTCAACCATCGTGTTTGCAAAATGCTTAATACTTACTTCCACATTCGCGATCTGATTTCCTAAAGGCGCTGGTTCGTAAACGCGTGTGAAAATACAATTTTCGTTTCTATAGAAAACCAATAAATAAAACGATCCGAGGAGATTTCGAAATCGACATTTCCCCTCCGCACTCTACGCCACGATCGTTTGCAAGTCATTAAGGCGTGTTATATCGACAATTGTATAATACACCTTCAATAAAACATTATTCTGGCCACGTACATACACTACAAGTATGTCGTTATTTACCCGCGGCGAACATCGTTTATGATTATAATTGTTCGCTACTACGATCACGGTGTATACACGCATATAACTTTCGTGAGCAATTTTTTTTTCATAACAATGTTTTCCGGACATTATCCGGTCGTGTAACTCTATCATAACGACGAACGGTATCGTGATTAGATCTATAGCGCCAACGGTAAATTCGCGTCGGGTGCCATTTCAGGATACGATGAATATAATACGTGCAGGGAGGGAAACTACGTCAACTATCGGCTTCTAACGATTTATTTCTTAATTTTTAACGCGATGAACGAAACAACGTACGAAAATAAAATTTAGTTACCCCGAAATACATTCGCACGATTACGTTCAAATGTGTAGATACACTTGGATTCTATATTCGTTAATAATCGAGAATCTCAATTTGTTTATGAAATGAAACGTAAAAATTAGTCGTTACGTTTTACCGCATTTATTGCCGATTGATTTATTTTTATTTTATTAACACGGTTCCAAATTTAAATCGCTATTATTCGTTATTAATCGAAAAAAATAACGTTTTTTAATATAATTACATACTGTATACGTTTAATTATTCGTCCGAATTGATTTCCATTAGTACATCGTAAAATACTGACTTAGCGAGAAATACGTTTTTCGTGAACTTACGACTAGCTAATATTTCGTTACGAATAGGAACGTATAAAATATTTATTTGCCCGAATACTTGTTAATCGTCATCGTCATTCAATATCAGCTCTATTTTATAATAAATATATATTGTGTATCGTAATCTTTAATATTCATGAATAGCCGCGAAGGTGAACGTAATTAACGATACTTTTGAATAATTACACAAACGGAAAGTTTTAAATTGCCCCGTCGGCAACGGTCCATTTTGCCAACCCATAGACACGGCATTGACAATAAATACTTATTACGTGTATGGCGACATTTCGCCACGAGTATTGACAATATAAACCAATAACATTATTGCTAGAGGCTATAAAATAACGACTGATAGTTTATAATAAAATTCCGTATCGACTTCGCGCATGCCGGTCGCATAATGAAATATTTAAGTCACTCTTTGATCCTCGTGTTTAGCTCAAAATATTTCTAGAATAATTGGTATTTACTCTGTAACTTATATACAGTTATTGACGTACTCGGTAATTTTTTACCAACGAATATGGCTAGTCTTGTAAATCATCCGAATACTTTAATTAACGATACTTATAATAAATACGTTTTTCGGATTATAATTATCGTTGCGGGAATAACTAAATAAAAAAAAGTCAAATAACATAGTCGTTTGTCCGATTATTATTTACGTAAATTGGAAATTGGAAAACTTGCGGCATTCTAATATGTTTAGGCTGATTTTTACATTATTCGAATGGAATATTACTTTTTCTATATATTTAAATACACAAGCCGATTTAATTTTTATTTTTCAAAATTTTTTTTTCCGTACTACTATTATGCTTTGTATTAATGTGATTAACGTAACGGAATTTCATAAAAATGTAGAAAAATACTAAACGTTAATAACGTTAAAAACTTACAGGTTACTTACATATACACAAAAGGACTTTATAAGTTAAGTAAAAGTGTTTGATTGTATATTAGATTAAATGTCCTAGACTAAACCTCGGAAACCCGATAGAATTTACAAATTTTGAAAATTGAATTCGTTCAACACACGTTCGATACATGTGATTAGGTAACTTTTGAAAAATCCATGTTGACCTTTTTTTGTACGTCATAAAATATAAGTTCTATACGAATCGAGGGCAAAGTAATTTTTAAAAAAATAAACAAATACTTAGTCGAAAGACTCGCAAAACTATTTTAAACAAATATATTTATTATTAAAACGACGTTAAAAGAAATTATACTTTTTATAACATTTTCTAGAAACGATTTGCATACAAGTGTATATGTACGAGTATATATATTTTATTCGGAGAATTTATGAGAAGTAATAGATCGTTTAATTTTTGAACTTTACATGTGCACATAATATAATAAACGATTCACGTACCGGACATTTTTTTTATTGTTTTGTCCGATACGGACATAACAAGTTTTTAATCGATAATGTACATTAATGCCACGTGGACAAAAAAAAATATGTCTCGTTGATAGACGTCTTAATATTCTATATTTTCCAGATCATCGTCTGTTTTCAAACAAAAATCAACTAAAATCGTTTCAAGTCTCAAGGGTATCAATCGTTTTAAGCATACTTAATAATAATAACATTAATTGTTATTATTGTTACTATTTTTATTATTATATTCAATTGGTTACAGATATTTCGTTCACTTATAGATCCGTGATATGTGTAAAAAATTCACCTAAAAATTAAACGCATATCGTATATTTTTTTTTCTAAATCGTCGGTTTATGTAAATAACCTGCGTCAAACACTAAAGTAGTTTTATAAAAATGCCAATAATTCTCAAATGGTCTATGGCGTAATATATTACAAGGTTATAAAAATAACGTAGATTACTTGGTCGATGTTTACGTAAACGAATAACTCTTAAAACGTAATTCGAAGTTATCTCAGTACTACATTTCTAACAAACGTTTCGAATTGTACGCTGTTTTTTATCTAGGCAATTTCTGGTATTTTTTTTGTATATTAAAATGGAGGTCTAAGAAATAATGTAAATAAGGCCTTTTGGGCCACTATCGTCATCTTATCGCTATAAGGCCTATAATAGTAAACGTTTACTTTTTCCTTTGTAAACATGAAATACCGTTATAATTACGTACGATTAAATTGTTAAACAATTATTCGTAACAACAAATATTGATCGAAGACACGAATATTACGTTACCCCGTAGTAAATAATAATAGTGTGTAATATTACAACGAACGCGTCGTGAACTAATCAGCCATTTTTATAAGCTATTGTGTTTTTCAATTTCCCGGTAAAACGGTCCGCCGTTGTAAAGTCGTATAAATAAGAAAAAACAATGCGTCATGGAAGCGTATTATCATAACAATGGCGAGACGGGACGATGTAGGGGTTTTTTGCAATGTACCGCTTTCTAAGAACGAAATCCGATGTTGAAACATGTATAACGATAATATAACATAAGCAAATCGGTCTCTCGGAAGTTCTAATATTATTATTATATTAGAGAGGTTTACAACGTCGGCAACTTGCAGCACTCGTGCGATAAGCGACGTTGTATGACGAAGTGTCGTAAAAGAAAATGAAACTTTGACTCGAATAAAAAATGACGCTGGTTCAAACCAATTTTGGGGTGCCTGCGATTTCGAAAAAGTCAATCACGCAATGTCCAAAATAATCTCATAAAAATAAAACCGTAACACGCGGTGTTAAGGTTCTTGAAGTATTGTCTACGCCTTGATTGTCTGTTTATATATATATTACGATCTTCGAACTATAATTTGCATTCATTTCGTTTTTTACGCTCTTAAGATGGCCAACTGAAGTAACTAGAAAATATGAAGTTTGAAAATAATATATAAGAGATAGCATAGGAGTGGCTCGAAATAGTGATAAAATGTAAGAGTATTGATCGAGATGATAAGGGCATGTTTTAAGCAGAGAAAAGACAGACAATGAGAATGATGAAGGAAATTGGTGGTTGGAGAGAAAGAGAAAGGACGAAAGAGAGATGTTGTGAAGTAATATTGAAGGATATGACGACGGCTGGTGTGAGTGAAAAATATGCCGGGAACCGAGTTATGTGGAAGGTAAGAACAACAGTGGTCGGTTCTCGTATAGAAAGAGAAAGCAAAGGGGAAAAAAATTGACTTTGAAAAATGTCAAAAAATCATACGCGTAACACGTATAATTCGGACAATCATCATAAAATCGATTCGAATGTTCGTCATAATCCTACGGCGAATAAACGGCCCAAAAGAAATCGTTATACACGCACACCAATAGAGAATAGTATAGCAACTCTAAAACAAGACAAAATCGTTTATTGTCGATTACTCTACACCCCATATGTAATAATCGGAGATTATCATAAAATGCGTATAGCGTTTACACGAGTATTTCCATTAAATCGTTAATGCGTTGTAATATTTAACTAGAAATAACTCTAGCGCGTGTATTACACTCCCGTCATATAGTAGGCGCGTACAGTCATCTCGTTATTTTGTTTAAGTCGTTGGTACAAAAATAACTATTATTCATGAACAACCAAACTCGAACCAATTAATTCGAACGATATAATACATATACGCCCGCATATACGCGGGTGAATGAAAAGTTTATAGCCTGACTTAAAAATAAATACACCGGCGTAATAATTATTTTAGGATTCGACGTATACAATGTTATCTGACGCGTATAAGTAAAGCCACGTGGTTCTCCGACGTAATTTTGCGCGAATATTCGGGCACACGAGTACGCGTTGCGCGCACGATGGGTGTCGCGTTTACACGAGTAATCGTTTACACGCGTCGATTAAAAACATTTCTCTGACATAACTCGAACGTTTAAATTCGGTTAATGTTTTGCGTCGATTTGTTACCGTCGATAAGACTTGGGTCCACCACTATACACCAACAACAAAACAACAGTGAATACAGAGGACTGCCAAGGGTGAACCAGCAAAAGTGAAAGTTGTTGAACGGCTAGGAAGGTGTTGGCGATCGGTTTTTTGGGATTTCAACAGAATAATTTTGATTAACTATTTAGAAAAGTGAAATACAATGAATTGACAGTACTACGCTTAATTATTACAAAAGTTGATGGATGAAATCGAAACTAAACGTCCACACTTGAAAAATAAAAAATCCCGTTTCGCCGAAACAACACGCCAGTTCACGCATGTGCAGTTGCAACGGCGAAATTAAACGAATTAAAATTCCAATAATTTCCCCGCCAGCCTTATTCGTTAGATCGGGCCGCTAGCCACTGTTTTTTGGCCCCGAACTTGAAGCAATGACTTGGAGATAACAAATTTTCAAAAATGTCACTGTCGAACAAATGGTTATTTTTCCGGTTTACAAAAACGTATAATTTCTAATAAAACAAAAGGCCTAGAAAAATATTGAACTAAATATATTGAGTTAAACGAATATTACGTTGAAAAATAAAATTGATTTTACTCGAAAAATGCGTTTTTCTTTGTTAGGCCAAAAGCTTCTCAAATTACC
Organism: Geopemphigus sp. TES_GeoC_2020; assembly: GCA_025469175.1. Lineage (NCBI taxonomy): Eukaryota > Metazoa > Arthropoda > Insecta > Hemiptera > Aphididae > Geopemphigus > Geopemphigus sp. TES_GeoC_2020. Next base: position 7,359 of record JAIPRN010001681.1, read on the forward strand.
CTCGTGTGTATGTATATATATATTTAAACATGTTTTGAGCTATCACTTTTAATATTGAAAACGGTAACAATTGTAAAATCTTATTAAAATGAGAATTTTAGTTTTCTCCGTCAAAACCATTTAACCATTTCGGTTTTACGGTATTCAACTTTAGGGCGCTATCAAATTATCAAATTCCCGTCGGGTTATCAAACGTACCTAACCTTAAGACTTATTGCGGGTGACATGATAGCGGTATTACGACGCGTAACAAACGCTGTACTATAGTTCGAAGTAAACTTTCAAAAAGTCGCTCGATAAAAAACGTATCTAATTAAACGCGACGAAGATTATATTCCTAGAACCAAGAGTTTTTCTTGGTAAAATAAAAAAAATAAAAACAAAATCTTATCATTATGGTGGACGTCGTTTATTTATTCATAAACAGTTTCTGCTCGTCCGGTATATCATAAATCACGAGGTATGTCAATCTGTGGAATCAGGCGTGTACTGGGTCAGATTTTTCTACCGGAAAACTAAGTTTACCGTGGCCCACTCGGCACTACGCATTATTGTAACGAAATATAAATTTGGATAGTCTACAAAAGTATTACTTCCTACGGTAATAAGACGTAACATAAAAAATGATCATCTTTCGATAAGTAATGAACCCAGGTATATCTTGCATCTTACACTCATACGCCGCTTCATCAATCCGGTTTTACACACGTAAATATAACCCACACATACCGCTGTACGGCGACCGCGATTCGAGAAAAAATCATAATTCGTGTTTCCCTAATCGTAATCGTTAACATTTAACGCAAAATTTCTGTATATAAAAACAAGATTTCGTAATTCCTATTACTACAAACACCAATGAACACAAATAGAATTGTCGGTATACCGTCCACGGTACTTAAATTAGAGAAAAAACACTAACGCGTCGTAATATATAGTTTTAAAAAGTAAAAATTTAAGTAAGTAGTTTTAAGGACGAAGATATACAAATTATGTCCGGGAGCTAAAACACAGGCAAGGTCTATCAGGACTTGACCGGTTTCGCGGTGGGTCAGTAAGCGTTTGTATGAAATAGAAAATACGTAAGAACAAAACAACACGTTGTAATATTGGTTATGCACACAGCGTTATATTACTCGAGCTGACTTCATCACACGACGCGTAAAGGTTTATGTTTTTCCCGTTTTACGTTACAAGTATTTTTTATAAATAAGTACCCGTATTTGCATACCTACCATTATTTTCGTCCTCGCTTTTTTTATTATTCGGTTTTCGGAAAAACTTCACAAATTCAACAATTACCATAAAAAACAAAAATGAAACGAACGAAAAAAGAATTACAAACATTTAACCGTAGAAACCGGAAGCGAAGATAAATGATAAAACGATTCTTGTTACTGATTCAGTGTCGGGTCCAAGGACGAAAGAAATATTAAGTGGAATGTTTAGGAATTTAAGCGAATTGAAAAGGATAGCACGTTTTAGTAGACAAGGGAAGATGATAAAAAAGAATGTGAGAGAGGCCACAAATGGCTTCATTAGGATTTAGAAGACAAAAAAGGAGAAAAAATCGAAAGAAAGGCATGGACCGGTAATAAGGAACGGCCTATACGCGAACGATTCGTCGTCGCTTTATTTGTACAATATTTCGTTTGCGTTAGTCCTCCCGTATCAAAAACGAAAAAACTCGTCGAATTTCGCATATTCGATATTTTTTCCAACGAAGCCGAGGTTTTCGATTAAATAATACACTATAACCGATGAATGACAAACGATACGAGCGCCCGAACTACAGTTAGTATTATAGCGAACAAAAATTCGTCAAACATGCGCAATCTAGCGTTTCGCCATGGTCGCTACGTGGATTGCGACTACGTTACGAAAGCTGTAAGTTGAAAGTCGATCGCAAGTACAAAACAAGTGCCGGTATTTATAACTCGAATTGTAAACACTCCATCATATGTGCAACGTACGCCTTTGAACGTACAAATAAATAACAGTGTAAAAGTGTGTAGACGTAACGTTACACTGTCTTAAGTAAGAAACACTTGTCGCTATTTACGAGAAAGATATTGTAACTCCGTTTCGTTCGTGCATTTCGAATTCGTTCCAATACTTTTCGAGCTTATTGAACTATGGATGTGTGAACGCGCCATAGTCTATAATGTAAGTTAATGGTTATTGATATACGACAGTCTTCGATCGCTTTTTCTCTAGTTTTCCGTTTTATGACAAATAATTTACGAACGCGTTTTAACTAACATGGTTCGTGATTGGCGTCGGCAATATAAATTATTTACGAATATTTCTACTCAATTAAATCGTATCTTGATAAAACCACGCGAGGTTTTACTGTTTACATTATTGCGCGTAAAACTTGTTTATTAATAAAATATTATTACCTTTTCGTTCAATTCCTTCAATTATAATCAATAGTTGACTCAATGTTGTAATATGGTCTTGTTTTTTGACAACCACGCGTTTCGTATAAGAATTGATCATTTTACAATAGGTAAAATATTGTCATCCTTATACGGTATTATCATTACTAAGTTATACATTTCTTATATGATAATTACCTGAATTTGAATCAAATAATAAAAATTAAGTATACAAACTATAATATCGACTCGATTGATGGTTGCTTTACGAATTTGGATGGCAAAGGTGAGTCTGACCGAACCCAATTTATGGACCATAATTAATGCGTACGATAAAAGTTACCTAAGGTTCAAGGTCGAATTTAATTCTTTATACTTTTAGTTTTAGACAAAATCGTTCTCAAATAGAGTTAAAGGTGTGTGTGTGTGTGTGTGTGTGTGTGTGTGTGTGTGTGTGTGGGAAAAAAGGTAGAATTTCCTCGCCATTTCAAATGTCGTTCGTCGTCTCAAAATTTCAAAAAATATTCATCAGCTTCGCCGTATCAACTCGGAACATCTCATACACTCATTCCTTTATAAAAAGACAATAATTAAGATTCACCCACGACCGACCCAAATAAAAGACGCAATCTGATCACCACGGTCGTTTCTTACGTGCGCTAACGTTTAACTGTTGTTAGATAATTTTTCGTCATCTTTTATATACAATACGTGCGATATTTTCAATTATATTTGATCGTTCATCGACCGTCGTAAATAACAAAATAATTGTTCAATCAAACCTAAACGATGTAACGATTCGTATACAACTTTCACCTAAAACCGTCGTTAAACCGATAAATGTTTACATTTTGAAAAACCGTATGGCACGGAAAAACGTTTGCAATTACAAAACTGCGGTTGTCAAAATTTTGTACGTCACTTATCGTCGAGCAACCACAGATAGAAACCTTAGACTAAATGTATTTCTTCTTTTTGTTAGAAAAAATAACAAATAAATTACGCAACCATATAGCTTCTTTCAATCGTCGGTGAACGTTTTCTAACCTTTGTCACCATTACCCAATATCTTTGTCCTTCAACACATATCTATATATATGTGTGTGTATGTCGTATTGCTATACACGACGAGTGCTTCTAACGGTAAAATAATATATAATTTTCATTTAATATTGAAACGTCGTCGGTGGGTATTACGACGTGTTCAGCTAACAACGGTTTTTATTGAGTATATTTTATTGTTATCGAATTTTCAATATTACGCGAGCAGGCGTATAATTTGTGTCGCGAAGTACACCGACATGATCGTGCGTGGTAATACAAAAAGTTAAAAAACGAAAGACAAAAAAATCGCACGCATACACACATACGCGGATATATTATACGATCGAAGGCATACAACAAAAACGTGTAATATGAACACCGAGTGGTACGACTCGTTGCAGACGAGAAGGACGAGGAACGAGTGTATTATACACGTAATTTAAACCGTCGTCGTCATTATCGTATACAGTATATTATACATACTTTATGGATGTTGCGAGCACACTGCGCGATCGCGGGGAATGCCCGTCCTTAACGCGCGAGACAGGTTAAAAGAATAATAAGCGCACGAATTTCTAGTCGGACATCGTACACACACACACACCTGTACCCGGTGTAATGTACTTGTTTTTTAGTAATAAAATATATTGTTTTTGTTTCGTACCAGTATACCGGATCCGTAGCGGTTAATTGTCACGATCAAGTAGCACGAGTCGAATTCGTCAGAAATCTAATGGCCAAACACAGAGAGGTAATATAAATATATTTTTACGCTCTTTCTGCTCTCTGTCCCGCGAGCGACGATTTTTTTCGCTTGATTTTCGTACCGCTTCATCTTCTTTGTATGCACACCTTATTAGATATAAAGTAACGAAACGTTCTGCTTTTTTTTGTTCGCTACAAATTACCTATATCCGCTACACGATAGTAAATTTGTGTTTTCGTTTTATTTATACGGGTTTAATCAATAATGCAATATAAAATGAATATACAAAATAATATTTTGTAACACAAAAAATACATAAGATCTTAACGAGTCGAACAACATTAATTTGGTGGCAATTATTCGTAATAGTACGATACAATTATGAATTGTAATTAATAATAAATACTTAAGAAAATTTAGCCTGAACGTATTATATTGAGATATGTCGATCGCGTTAGTACGTGTCGATATGAAATATATTCGTTTTCACGGTATACATACTATAATATCACACAGTGTAAGGAAACGAGAGACTTGTCAAATAAAACCTATATAGAGGAGAGTAAAAAAAAATTACGCGTTAAAACGATCGCTTTAATTGAACCGTTCACGATGTAGTATACATAACGTAAAGATTCACATATACGTCCACATATAAGCCGTACGAAACATATTCGCCGTTGTTAAACGGTCGAAACTTAATAGCGTACGTGTTAGAAAACCGATTTACCGACCCGTTTTACTGTCGGTAGGCAATCCGAGGATTGTATGTGTATTTCTCGCCTCTATTCGGTGACGAATGCGGCATACGTATTTGGGTGGCTTACACTACTAATGAACGCCTGGAGTACAAGAAGTGCTTATGGGTTCCTCGAGCGTATCAGGCGTAGCATTATCGCGCTTTCTCGGTGAATTTTCTATTCCTCGGAATTCTTCATCGTGGTTAAAATTATTTCACGACGTCATTACTGTTAAAGCGCTACTACTAGCTGCTTCCACTAACAAACCGTCGTTGATATTGTTAATTGTAACGTCACGTACGCTCTCTAATATTACCTCCGTTGTCCGGACCGGTTTGTATCGCTGACGTGTCGTTCAAACAGCACGGGCGACGGATAGGTTACACCGCTGCTATTGTCTCGAATGTTATTAATCCAGAAATTCCCATTGTTATTACATACTTTCAATATACGAACATATGACATTTCCAGGACGAAATTACAACTTGTTGATTGAAGTCGTGCCAAAGTTATATAAAAGGTTCGACGTCCGTATAATTTAACGAACTGTTATAGATCTTTACATAAATTCACTAGGGACCGAACGCGTATATTTTATTCGTAGATGGGTATTTTGTTTACACTGAAAAAGGGTAAAATGAATCATATCGTTTTCATTATATTGTAGGCAACATGGCAATTTAACTCGGGCATTTACGAAACTCAATTTATCGGTGAAACAATTGATTTAAATGATTTAAATCAAACAATTTAAATGAAACGATATTGATTTCGATAGTCGAAAACGATAACGTCAAAATCCATTGATCGAAAAATTGTATGTACATACTATGAAAACTATTTCGAATAGTCCAGTAGACCAGGTCAGCCAGTATTTCCTAATGAGGTTTTTAAATAGGTTTTATATCTACAAAAAAATCCCCGGAAGATTGCGATCCATGTGAGTTTACAATTTTCATCCCTGAATATAGTATTCAGACTGGGGGATAGAGGCGTTGATGGTTTTACTTATCCGGACATCGTATTGGACTGATTAGAATTTAAACTAGAAATTTATGCAATTACGTTTAGGTGAGAATTTATAGTAATGAAATAATAATAATCCAAATGTAATTCTATTTAACGATGATTGATAAATATAATCAGCGAAAAATTAAATGAAATAATGTAAAAGGCAAAATAAAACGAATACTTACAGCTAACGATTCACACAACTATCCAACTCTTTACCCGATTTATATAAAAAATTCATTCCGATGATTATATTATTATATAATAACATAATAGTAAATGAAACGAATAGGTATAAAAACACACTCTAATAAGACTATTCGCGAGACGCACAAACAAAATATTCCAAAATATTTAGTAAATGGACACCGATACGATATTTGGTTATTATTCAAGCTAATAAAATCAGCATAATAATAATTATTATACTTCGATTATTGGAATAGCGAAAATATAATGATCACAACAACAACAACACGCAAGATACGACGAAAAACAATTTTTAACTAGTAAAAGATTAACGTACGTCGAAAGAAGTTCCGCGACAACGATTCGCGTATGACGAATATGAGTGTTTATCTATCGTAAATATTTTCATAATAAACGCACAGTATTCCGAAATGATTCATTCGATTTTAGTAAGCTATAAATCTTAAACCTGTAGATTGTGATAAACAAAATACAAACCATCTGAAAAGTGAGACTATCGAGTTTTTATTGATTGCCGCCAATAAGTTCTGAAAAGGCGCACCTTAGCCGAGGGACGTGATTTGATTAGTAGTTGCCGGAATGTCGATAGAGCGACAAAAGACGTTTTGTGTGCTCCGCTTCGAAAAATGCGAATCTGCCATCACCGGTCAGTGTGATTTTCGACGAGAGTTTAACATTGAACCATCAACAACTCAGAACATTCGAAAATGGCATAAGATCTTCGAAAAAACCGGTTGTCTATTGTAAAGGGAAGTCATCGGGACTACCAAGAATTTCAGATGAAAATGTTAGTCAAATTTCACAAAGTTTCTTAAAAAGTACGTAAAAATCAGTTCGTCGTGCATCCGGAGAACTTGTGTTTTTACAGACAACAGTTTGGTGAGTTTTGAAGAGACGTCTGAGATTTAAACCGTACAAAATTCAGTTGTTACAAGCTCTCTATGACGGCAATATACAAAGAAGACTTTGGTTTTGCGCATTAGTTCTTGCGAAGGGTGTTTTCCTATTTTATCGTTTTCAGTTACGAGGTCCATTTGAATGGAAAAGTGAATCGTCAGAATTCGCGAATCTGGGGCTTAGAGAATCCACGGCAAGTGGTTGAACATGTAAGCAATTCGCTGAAACTTAACGTTTTCTGCACCGTTTCCAGAGACAAAGTGTACAGACCATTTTTCTTTGATGGGAATACAGTAACAATAAGCCCTTTTTCATACGCAAATATACGGCAAACACGTTGCGATCGTAGTCATCATTGGAAAATCAAATAAGTTTTTTCTTTAACCGACAAATCGATCACAAAATACGTAATCAGTCACCGGTTGAAACGACGTTGTAACGCTGTATAACATCCACGATGACTCGTCAAACGACTTGTTTAATACGGCTATTAACTCAAAGTCCAAAAATTCGAAGGTTTATTTAATATAACCGCCAATTACTTCGTTTCTCGTCTTACACAATTTGTTTTACAAGTTGTCATCATGGTAAAATATCGTTGTTGAATTGACGAGGTTCTCGGCGTTTTCATTATATAAGCATATTAGTGTTGTCTATTTTGTTTAATCGTAATATAAGGAAATTGTTTTAGTATAATGTTGAGTCAATCATATAATTCTTGTACTCCAATATAAATATATATATTAAGTAGTGGATTTGTAGTAAATTAAAAATTAGTAAACATACACTTTACAGTCAATTGGCTTTCAGACATAAATTATATGTAATAATAATAATATATATATTTAAATATAATGCTAATAATAAATCTTTACAGTAAAACGACTTCTGTACAATATACACATTAGTTGTTGTAGCTTAGGTCAACCATATAAATAACAACTAAATAACGTGGAAAAAATAATCGAAATGTTCGTTAATTAATTATTAATTCTTATAAATTATTAATCGAAACTTTTATTATTAACATAAATTACACGTTTACTTTACGTAAGACTCGCCACTGCATTTGGAGTATTACATTTAGTTTTTAGGCATAAGTTATCGTCAAAGTATACAAATCTGCTGTAATCTATAACATCTACGTTATTTATGTTCTTTGGGATTTTATAATCCTTTTATTAAATATTACGGTACATATTTTATTCCGTTTTCTGTTATATCATCGAGAAATTTTAAAGAAACTAAAACGTTTCAGTTTTTATTTTTTGTTTCTTATGTATATTCAAAAATATTGAGATATACGAAATTTAACTATTTCTTAAAAAACGTACAAAATATTTCATAAAATAACATTTTTTTAAATTTGTTTTTTGTGTTCCTTACCTTTATTTTCGTGGTTTATTGTTAGTATCGGTTTCTCCTCCTATTTTTCAGACCCATATATGATAATAAATAAAAATTATGCCAAAAATATTTTTATTTTTCAAAGGCAATTTTCCGTCAGTCGCTAAATTTTTAATGGCACCAACAACAATAACAAATCGTTACGATATTTAAGATTTCGAGTAACGTGAAAAATGTATAGGGTTTTACAAGTACGTGTTTTTTTTGTCTATGCGTTACTTTCCAATAGCAAATCATGCACCTCAGATACGTTATTTTAGGTGTAATTTTATTTTTCTATCAGTTGTCTGAAATGCGAGGTAAAACTAATGAAAAATTGTTAAAAGTTACTTTAAAATTGACGAGACATTTATTTTAAACACTGTCAGATTTTGAACAATTAACTCAAACATATACGCTTAATATTTTAACAGTATTTTAGAAAATTAAAAATAGATTTTTTTCGTTCAATGAATAATCATTGCTCGAAAGTGTTTAATAACTTTGAACACTTTACAAATGTAAAACACTGAAATAAAGGACTCACAATACCTGTGACATATTAAGTCGGGCCCACACTAAAAGATATGTACGATATATCGTTCGAATTTTATAAATATTTCTATCCTCAAAATATATTCTTTGTATTGATTCAATTTTCAATTGGTATTATTTGGTATGACTACTGTTTTCTGTTTTTTTTTTTTAGTTGGCACAGGAACGTTAAGAAAGAGGTGTTTTAGATTGAATTATTTATGCCGACTGTCATAATATTCTTAAATTAAAAATAAGCGTTAAATATATTACGCTAGTAAAGGTAGATTTTATTCTTATTGCTGAATTCTACAAGTAAAAAGCAATAATGATACGACCACTTCGATAGAGAGAACTTTTATAACCATAGAAATCGAAATAACTAGAATAATTTCATACGCAATTTGCGACCAAGAATTTAGGAATTGGGTATTTTACGAAGATGTGAGCAACGTATTTCGTGGCATTTCTAAAAGTTGTTCGTCTGTGAAGACATTGTGAGAAATGTAACGCGTCTCAAAAAAAACTAACCAAACGGTTTTTAGTATCGGTTAATTCATACTACACTAGTTTGGTGCGCGCTTATCCGATATCCGAAAACGATTGATTTTCATCCGAACGCCAGAAAATACAAATATTTAAAACCACGTCCGTACATACAAGTAACGTATATTCGACTACGTATATACGTATATTATTGTTTTGTATCGATACGATGATAATATTACGTTTTACGTTTTATAAGATTAAAAAGAAATTCTAAATTTAAGTCAAAAAAATTAAATAACGTTCGTAGCGATAAGTAATAATATCAAATGGCCAAGGTTCCGTCGATATATTTTAAAATAATGATTTTGAAACTGAATTACGTATCAATAGTCTATCAAAATCGTTTGGTCGTAGTAGGAAAAAAAACAAAATCACAACGAAATTATCAAAAATCTTTACAACTCGACTCAGCGATTTTCAGTAAGCAAAACGTTTTGAAACTAGACCGAACAGTTAATCGAACAACACTTATAAAATATTTTACGTTGGTTGTCGCGGCGAGTAACGATGACTTTTAAAAAGAAACGAAAAAAACGAGCGCGTCAAAAACAAAAATAAATACACTTACCGTTTCCGAACTAGTCACGAGTACCCGAATTCTCCGCATGGTCCAATAGTAGATCGGAATTCACGCTAACTCTATTCCAATATAATTTTTGTTTCAATGACTATACGGTTTTAAAAACAAATTTACGTTTGTAAATATTATTTCCGTATATAGATGGTGGAAGGCGGTTCATCGTTCGTTTGTTGTTCGGATAAAATATGGCACGTCAAATTGTTGTATTCGAATTTTTCGTAAACGATTATTAGTTAATAAATCATTTCATACGAAAAACAATTCTAAGGATATTTCGGATGAACGCGCGATGATTTGATCACGTTCCGCATAATAATTCATAATAAAGTTAAAATAGGTACTTTGGAATATTATATTACCGAAATTGAAATAAAAAAACTAATATCAGTTTCGTAATTGTTTTTATCGTTCGTGCGAAAATAATACACATCGTGAAAGACATCTAGGTTTGTAAAGGTCACGCGGTCCACAACTTTATATTTATCTATTTAAATGCCCATACAATTAAGCGTACAATACGAATCTAAAGTTTCCAATATTATAAACTTCAAATTTCAAAAGAAAACAATTTTTCGACCCTCTAAAAATTTATTTTATCTATTCGTTCGCGCGATATATTTAAAATAAATTTCGTTATAAAAAATAATCATATCGCTGTATCACTAAATCGATAAAATATTATAATAACGTTTGGCAATGTTAATATTAAAATCGAGGGTACTTAGAACACATATGCCCCTCCCCAAATCACGTCTATGGTCAAACCTTTTCGATTTTTAGTTCAATATTATACTGCTTGGAAAAAACAACTTATTTTATAAACGTATAAATGTTCGAAAATTTAATAATCTTCCAATTTTTTTTAAAAATTAATCACGGTATACTCGCTTGTACGTTTTTCATTTAAGTATAAAACGTCTTTAAATATAATATACTTATGATTTTATCACAATAAAAACTATGGGTCCCTTCCTATTAGTTGACCGACTGACATTTAACCCTTCATTGTTGTATATAATGAATTGCATAAACATCAACAAATTCAACATTCAATTTTGCATTTTATAATTGATCATCAAATTCGGCTTTTACGTTATAGTAGAACAATAATCGAATATTTAAACACTTGACAAACGGATATTTTCGTCTTATGAAACGTAGTAAATAGTATATATATACACATATACATGTACATTATACATACATACTTGTAATATGTATAAAACACTGCAACGATCTCCAAAACATCGAAGACGTTTCAATCTTAATATTACTGTTTAAACATTTGAAAACCCGAATTTAATATTCGTATAAAAAAAAACATACAAATATTTAAACGATAGATAATTGAAAATAAAAATATTACAATAATAATATTAACATAATAAATAGAAAGCAAGGTGGGTGGTGCTGCTATCTTCCCATCCACGGTGAACTTCTTCGTTTTAAATTGTTATTTTATTTACTCGTATTGTACACATATTTATATATAGATTGTAAATTTAAATAAATAAATGGAAAACATGCTTAATGAAAGATAAAATTGTAGATAAAGCCGTTCATGGTCAAACGACATCGAATAAACAAATTCGTCACAGGACGCTGTTATTTAAACGCACATTATTGTGTCTAGTCAATATATTATATAATATACGAATACTTGTCATTCGGTTTATTCGTCGAACGTGGAAAACGATTTTGTTTATCAATAAAATATACAAAACATATCGTATCCATGAACATTTATCAATAATTATTAGTATATATTGTTAGACTAATAATTAACTCTTCATCTACTTTCGCATTAAAATCTCCGACGCATATTTTGACGTTACATAGTATGTCACACACGCTGTGTCAAATTTTTCGTAAAAATCATTATTGGTGTTCTATCATTCTTATCTTCATTTGGTGTATAACAATTAGCGATAACTAAGTTATACCGTTTACATTTTCTTCCTATAAGCGTATTCTATCGTTATTCCTTCAACGTGGTTCATGTTAGGTACTTGTTGTTTACAATAAATCCGACTAGCAGATTCGTTAAGTCTTTACTTTAATCAGAATACCCCTATAGACGTACGATATAAATATAATATTATAATTTAGTCGAATCAAGTATACAACTTTTAATTGGCACTCGAAATCGACATTGAAGGGAAAAGTGCATAAAAACTCGTAATGATACGTTTTCAAATTTAAACTTATTTTTGGATTATTATTTTCATCGTTATTCTTATAGACTGCCACACCTCTACTAACTAGTTCGTACATTGAAATGTTTTCTTTTTTGACGTGTTTTGGACGACTACGCGAATTTCTGGTATAGTAATATTTGTTAGTATTCCACAAAACAATCATTTCGTTTATTTCAAAAAACCGAGAACAAAAAAGAACCCTATGCTCATATAGTTTTATATACTTGGTACGTACTAGGGCGTATGCGCATAATATATAACGTTCTATTACGAAAAAAACCCTAATAACGAAGTGCTACTTCAATTGTTGATAATATTACTTATTGTGTAAAATAATAACATCAAGCATATTGTAGTATACGAATTTTCCGAACAAAATTAACGATTTTCTATAATTTTTATTTTTTGTTTATTTAAATTTTATAATGTTTGTACTGTTAGAGAATACACACTACGTGTAAAATCGTATACATTTTACTAGGTTATTAATGAGCTTGATGAATTAGACGAAATTTGAAGAAACTAAATGAAATCTTTTAACTTTTTTAACTTAAATTTTCGATTGTAAATTAGTAACAAACGTTTATATACGATTCGGTACCGAAACAGTAACTGAACCTTAGAAAGTAACAAATAAACTCTGATTTATACATAATTAGGAAAATATAATTTTTTAACAAATATTTTCTATTTATTACGTTGAGTTAAATATGCGTTATGTATACACATTTTAATATTATATATACGTAACAAAATGACTTAAAAGTTAAATTTAAACGTTTTTGACGTTAAAATTACAGAATAGAATTCGATATATTCGATCATCGAATTTTACATTTCGTTTTTCCCGATAATATGCCGTGATTTTCGGCTATGCCATTATTTAAATTTCGGATATTTTTCTAAGAAACTAAGGAACAAAGTCATTTCGCTGCAAATGAATTAATTTTAAATACCATTAGAACGAGCTCGGTAGAATAAACAATATCCCAAAATCAAAACGACCTTCGTCGATTAATATTCACGATTCACCACATTTTAAATTGTTATCATTTCGGAATCCAACGACCCTTATCGGTTAAACAATCACGGGTTGGTGTTTTTAAGTTTCACGCACTGGGTATTATTTCACTCTCACGCAAACATCAATGGTATTATTTATATTATTTTAACCGTAGACGTAATACTCACGTTCGTGCTTACAATATATATATTGATAATATTATTACATCGCTTCGTTGCACGAGAGCGAATTAAACGTCAAAAATGATGAACAAGTATTATAATAATAATTGTAATATGCACTCGAGCCTTACAGCGTATGTATCCCCATACATAAATTATATATAATACCATACTTCACAACCCCTAACAAAACAACGTCGGGATAGCTCTTCAGTCGCTGTCCATATTAACGTCAATGAAAACCAGCCACTCGTCGAAGAGCCCAATATCAAGCCAAAATTCGTAGACCGCCGATAATAATAAACAACGTTTATTTTTTCGTATCGTAAATACGTTTGTCTACCGCGTCGATTTTGAGTTAATAAATACGTACATATTGAGTCCGTCTGTCCTCCCTTCAATATCAGATGCCGGTGGTTTCCTGGGAAATTTTTACTGAAATCCTTATCGCGCTCAAATCGTGGAATTTTTAATATTTACTAATCATTGTTTGTCTCTTGGTGTTATGTTCCTAAATCAATGCCAATTCTTTGAATTATAGCAAAGTCCTTTTTAGATTTTTATCAATCTATTATGAATTCATTCAAACTACCACTATATAAACAATCTTACAATTCTCTGTTTGACTATCCACATGTCCAAACTGAAAATCAATTCTTAAATGTATCTTCCACTGAACTTAAATGTATGTCTTTTTCCTTAATTAATAAAATCTTTTCGCATTACATCAATATTCATTTTCCTAATTTCATTGTTGCTTTCACGGATGGGTCAGTTTTATCTCTTTCTGCTGGCTATTAATTTTTTATTCCTGAACTACGTGTTTGTTTTACTCACAATCTTCATCCCTCTTCTTCTTCCTTTACTACTAAATGTTTTGCGATTATCGAAGCCTTAACATTCATTTCAAATTTGGTTTTCAATAAATTCTTAATAGCCTTTGACTCTTTATCTTGTCTTTAATCCTTAAAATCTTATCCTTTTAATTTCCATGTATCTCCCCTCATTTTTCATATAAAATCCATTTTTACGTGTCTCCATAAATCCGACTACACAATCCAATTTGGCCATCTGGCCATATGGATATACATGGTAAAGAGATTGCAAACTCCCTAGCCAAATCCACATCCAACTTAATCCGTCCTTCCATTTATAATCTTCCTTTCACTGACTTCATTCCTATCCTAAAGCATCATACTTCTAAGCTCTCGCTCTTCCAATGGTCGAACCTTCGAACTAATTTTGCTGCTAGGTTCAAATCCATGGTCCCTTTGATTCCTAGTTCTTTGTGTTTTTAAAATTTAAACCTTTCTAGATCTTTCATTATCTAATTCAACCGGTTGCGCGTGGTTCACTCTTTATTACCGGCTCAAAGTTATAAACTTGGCCTTAATGTTTCTCCTTTCGATCTCCTTCATCCAAATGAAGCAATTTGTGACCTCTCACATCCTTTTAGTTTGTCCTTCTTTATCCATCAAACGCGTTGTCCTTTTTAATTTTCTGAAATCCCTAAATATTCCTTAAAATCTCCCTTCCATTCTTAGTCTTAACTTTGAGTCAGCGTCGAGAGTTTCCCTTTCCTTTATATCCAAGTCGGGCATCAATGTCCGAATTTTTGTAACCCACTTTTTTCTTCTCCCTTTGTGGTTTTTGCTTTGTTCTTTTTTTGTTTTTGTTTTGTTTTTGGTTTTATGTTTTTGTTTTTTCTTTTATTCGTTTTGTTCTGTTTGTTCTTTTCTTTTATTGTAATTGTCAAATTTATGTAGCTACATCTAGAAGTTTTAAAAAAAAATATGTACATAGATCGTATAGTTTAGGTTGTACAGGTGACAGTCCGTTTCGAAAAATACGACTACCTTTGTAAGATATAGTAATATATTTTTGAGAGAAGGCAAACTAAAGCGAGATCTCGATCAATCGACGTGCATAACAGGATCATTCTATCGCAAAATCAAGTGCGGGACTTTGCAGAATTATACCTCCTAAGAAGTTTAATATTAAACGCGTGAAATTTAAGATTTTCAAATTTTAATTGTCAGGTTATTCATTTCGCTTTTAAATGCTCGAGTTATTTATTAACTTACGTATTTCTCAGTATCCCGAAGTTCATTCATTTTTTTCCTATCGTACACAGCTCGTTAACAACATATTCTCACATTTAGAAATCTCGCGTTATACGATATAAGTTGTTGATTACAATACCATATTATTATGTGACTGTGCCAAGTGAATTAAATTTGCGCAAAATTATAGTATTAAACCACGCTAAGCCCTGCCGACTGTATTACGATTTTAAAATAAATTATTGACAATGTACGAGTGAAAATTCGCGTATAGAAAATTACATTTTAAACAAACGTTTAAAACACGATTGTTCCATCGTCCACCTAGGCGAAGTCAGAGGTGATTATTTAAGTCTAAATCATTAAAAATTTCATTGATATGAATCTAATATGTTATTATAATTAAGGCCCGGATTTATATGCAAAATAATTCATGAATTATGCAAATTCGTATCATAAATATGAAAACAAATTTATTATTACAAATTTATAGAGTAGGTATAAACTTTATGGTGAAAAAAATTACTATAAAATCTTAATGAATACGTTAAAATTAAATCGGAATAACGCGATTTTGGTGAAATCGCGTTTGAAAAGTATTGTAACATTTATATTTAATTATTACGTGACGAGTAAAAATTGACTACGAGACATTTTAAATTGGAAACACATACGATTATTTTGAAGTATCTTCCCTAACAAAGTATAAAGGAAAATAGAATAAAATGGAATACAAGGGCACCACAAAGAGGCACAGTGAGGCACAAGGTTGGCTACGTAGCTTAGAAATTCGCCTTTAGGACTGGAAACACGTTTTTGTTATTAATATTTTTGATACAAAGTCTCTATGTTGCCACAATCAATTTATTTTTATTTACGTTTCTGTTTTATTGTTGATGGTATTTGTTTATGATTGACATACGTTCGTTTCGGTTAATTCTTAGTTAAACGAGCAATAAGTTAGATCGTTATTACTTTTCTTAGTAATGTAGAGTTCGTAAATGTTTTCATCGATTAATAATATACCTTATAATATAAAAAAATATCTTGGTCACGTCACGTGTTTCACTATTTATTATATAGTCTTTTTTTGTCAATTTAGAACATCCACGATTTTTTAACAATACACTCGCATATTTGATCCAAGCATTATTTATTCCTGACCTTTCTTTTTCTGGCTTATTTTTCAACATTTTGTATGAGCAATGGACTCTCTCTCAGTGTAACGTTCGATTTCCCTATACTTGAAAATCCACCAGATAACGTAATATTGGGTTTATAATCGATAAATTGAACATAGACGAGGTTTTACATTACCACTGTATAACATTAAATAACCTATTGATCGAGTAGCTATGGAGAATGAAATGGTCAATTTGGACTATTTGAAGGTATATTATAGAACACGCAAAATTTACGCGATTATCCAAAAATATGCAGTGCGTATGCGTTTTCGTTAAAATACGCACAAAATATTGGAATCCTAGAGCTTATATATCACGAAATGTCGACATTTCAAACTCAAATATTTATTTGATAGTGTTTGCGTATAAATCCGGGCTTTAGTTATAATATATGGCATTGACCGACGCTTCGTCCAGTAATAATTTTATAAAATATATAAATCTATGTAGAACTCGACATGTGGCGATAAGCTCTGGAAGAGAAGGGATTAAGGATTAATAGAAGTAAGACTGATTATATAAAGTTTAAGTTTGAGGAAAAGGAACAAGTAAATGAAACGAGGAGTGGAATGTCAATATATGGAGATGAGATAAAGGAGGTTGAATATTTTAAGTATTTAGAGTCTTTTGTACAAAAGAACAATGGTTTTGACGAAGATGTGAAGCATAAGATAAGGTATAGGTGGATTACATGGAGAGAAGCGTCTGGTGTCTTATGCGATAAGAGAATTCCAATGGAGCTGAAAGGTAAGTTCTATAAGAGTGTAATGAGACCAGTTATTTTTTATGGTTCAGAGTGTTAGGCGATGGATAAAAAATAGAGCAGAAAATGAGTGTAGACAAGATGAGAATGCTTAGATGGATTAGTGGGGTGACAAGAGAAGATATGATAAGAAATGAATATATAAGAGAGAGCATAGGAGTAGCGTCAATTATGGATAAAATGAGGAAGAATAGACTTTAATGGATTGGTCGTGTTATGAGGAGAGAAGTTTTGAAAGTAGTAAGAACAATTACGGAGTTGAGCGTGGAAGGAAGAAGAGGAAGGGAAAGAGCAAAGAAGTAGTGGTTGAACGGGATTGAGTATGATATAAGGACTGCTGGTATGTGCGTGAATGATATGGGAGATCGAGTCAAGTAGAGGTTGAGGACCAGGATGGCCGACCCCAAATAGCCGGGAGAATAAGGCGAGGAAGAAGAAGAAGAACAAATCGTCGGTAATTTTTATATTTTGTTTTTAGTTAACGTATATGTTAATATTAGATAATATACGGTATATTTTGTCCAGCTGTCGGATGATATACGCGTATAGAATTACGTCGCGTATATATTTACATTTACGGGACTTGATTATTATGTGGATGATACAAATGCCGTTTGATTACGAAATTTCAAAATGGAACCTGTTAGAGCGGTATAACGTATAGATGAAAAAACCATTTATTCCTTCACTAGTGTAAAACGCGATAATTCTAAGTATATACTAGATAGAAAACATTATTAAACGGACAACTCGAAACAAAATGTGATATTTCGTAAAATCGAAATTCTCCACGATAAAACGAATATTTGTAGGCGTTATATTACACACTTCATGATTCGCGTTGGTATTTTATTTTTTGTGAAATATATAGTTCCGAGGCGTATTATAGTTGAAACATACTAGACCCCACCAAAAGAGAACTATTATGTCGCGCGTGTAAACACCTTTTTTAATCTTTGATCTACGTGTTTTTCACAATTTTGTGTTTTGTACGTGTCAAATTTCATTATTAATGTCTCAAAGAAACTTAGATTAAATTGACTAGGTTGACCACCACTAATACTATACTGGAAACCCGCTTCTGTAATCGTGTTTTTTGTTGACGCCGAAGAAAAAGCGTATTGCTTGTGTAATCTTAAATTTGGATTAACCGTAGCGAAACAAATTGAATTTCTATCTTCTTACTACTTCGTCCTTAGGTATTTTAAGCGTACGCAAACGATTACGACTGATACTTAAATATACGTCGATGATATTTGTATCGAAATCGACATTTACACGTGCGTGATCGAAATAAAATAAATACCACAAAAATGACGTTTTATTTGTAGTATTTAATCATATGTAAAAATAGTTTAAGTTTACTCGTGTAAAATATACATACATTGAGATCCATTTGACGTGGATCGATCATTTTTATAGTTTTATTTATAAATATTTTATTTAATAATACGTATATTAGTACAATATATATATTCACGAAAAACAACAACAATTATCGTAAGCTATTATTTATCTTATTATCGTTATTATTATTGTAGTCAATCTATATTTTCCAATTTTATATTCGAACGCAAAATATTTTTTCTAAAAACTATGATACGTACATCTCGAATACGAAAGCCATTATTAAATATTTATTCGATTATCTGTGAACATCCAAAATATCCGAATATGTCCTCGGTATTTTTGAACGAAACATTTTATTAGTTATTTTATATTATTAACTCGTTTAGTTACGTTTCTACGTAAAAATACGTACTTTAAGGTGAACGGTTCAGTGTACGATGCATACATTTTTTAAATCGTTATTTTTCAGTGAAATCCTAGATATTGACGGTTCGTGACGGTAGTTACGGCAATTCGTCATTTGTGTTTATATTACTAAATAGTGTAAGATTGTCATATATTTAGGAAGCGAGCGCCGCCATTTTATTGAGCAGCGGTATTTTACGTAAAAAAAAATAGAACGAAAAAATCGCGACTAGAAATTTCTCGAAAGAATTTGCACGTTTAATACACAATAGATTAATTTAATAACATTTAATAACACGATACACTATAAATTCCATTGTCGGCTTTTTTATGTACAACCGTGTACAGAATAAACAATATTGTTTTAGACATTTTGCTTAATTATGTCACAACACGGTGTAAATACGTATTATGTTCCCGTCGGAGGTCGATCGCGGGCTTACTACATGTACTATCCAGTGGGTATTATAAGATTCGCCAACCACACTCGTCCTAAATATGTTGTTCGTGTAGGATTCGGTTAGAGACACAGTATGAGCTGATATCTGCCCGGAAAACGTGCGATTTTAGCGAAGTTATAAAAGGAAATTCGACCGAAATAGGTGGAAATTTCGGCGTTTACGTTGTAAATGTGATTAGAATTTGTAAACGCGAATCAAAAAAGTAACAA
Organism: Geopemphigus sp. TES_GeoC_2020; assembly: GCA_025469175.1. Classification (NCBI taxonomy): domain Eukaryota; kingdom Metazoa; phylum Arthropoda; class Insecta; order Hemiptera; family Aphididae; genus Geopemphigus; species Geopemphigus sp. TES_GeoC_2020. The sequence continues at coordinate 27,215 of JAIPRN010001681.1, forward strand.
AGGAATATAAATAAATCAACAAGTTGTCTGGTGTACGTACACGTCGCGTAAATATAATTCGTATACGACGGTTACATACACGGTTTTCCGGCAACGGAAATATTCCAACAACCGATCAGGTTGCCCGCCGTACATGTTTGGCCGTTATTGTCGTTAAGTAACGTAGTCGTTCCGTAGTATTCACTAACGTGATTTGTGTATATCGTACAACACGTATCCATCGTGATTCGTAGACAATTTTAACATCGACCAGATCGTAATCTCGCTTAAAAATCTATCTAGACCGGGACACAATGGCGGTAACATTTTATATACATATTTTATGGTTGATCCGTTTGGACGCGCGCGTGCACGGACATCCTTGTGTACGATAAACGTAAGCCGCACTCCGTTGATTGCAACTTTCGCTTCGGTCTGCGGACGCTTCACTTGAATCCCTTCACGCCGATCGTACCGTTATTGTCGTCGCAATGCCGAATGTACAGCCCGAAGTAGAATAGCACCATGAAGACGACCGTGGCGGCCATCGAAAATGCCGTGTCCTCCATTTCGAATTTGAAACCCAACAGTTCAAAACCTTCGTAGCCAACTCGATCCGTGTATTGAGATTTCTCGTTCATTTCACCTGACGATTCCTTCATTCGAAAAACAAATAACGCCGTATTAAGGTAAAACTGACGATTAATAACTACATCGTATTTGTCGGCGCGTTTTTCAACGACTCAAATCGATCAAACGATTCGGCGTTACGAAACGAGTGACGAATTTCGAGCCCACGCGGCGTTTAATATTAACGACCCCGATAATAGATTAGTAACAGAAAAATTGGCGTTTTGCGGACACTGTGAAATAAATGCCGCTCAGTCGTTCGAATAATTACGTTTACGATGTATGTCTAATAAAAAGGCCAAGTTTTCGTATAATATATTCGTCCTATAGGTCAATCATGAACGTAATGGTAAAGGTTGTAGTATTGTCCGAAGTATTGCCTTCAAGCTTACCGGGCCAGTGAGGGTATTGCCGGTTCGAAAAAAAAAAAAGGTAATTTCCGTTTAAAACACGCCGTTGTTATTTAATTGACCGAATACTAGACGCGAACGATGTGGGTGTGTGTGTGTCGTTCGAGTTTCAAATTTTTAAATTATTCTTCTCCACTGATCACGACGGCGAATATCCGCCAAACACGGCCTACGTCGTATTTAAATGAAAACAAGTATCACAAAACGTTTCAATTACGCGAGAAACGTGTCGGATGTTAATTTTTGTTGGGTACATGGCACGCTTCCTACGTCGTTTTTAGCCCGTCTTTACGATTTCATGAATTTTTGAGATATTGGTACCAATACCACGCATACACACTCGTTCGTTTTATATTATTCATTTTAAACCTTAAATGGTGTATTAATAGAGACCCGGGATTTAGCGCGTTCATATAATAATCCCTTTCTTAACAATTATTTAATTAATCGATCGCGTTTCTTATTATATTACTGAAATCCGTATAAATGATCGAAGTTCAAACAACGTTTTTGTTAATTAATACGATTAAATATATAAAATTCGCTTATATACTATTTATTTATTATTATATATTTATAATATACGTCGAGAGCTACGCGAATGTTATAGTCTTTTTTGTCGGTATTTTATGATCGTGATGTAACTACCTATTTTTTCACTAAAACTTAACATTCCAACAGTTTTCGACTGATTTTCTACTGTACACATGATATCATTGTATTTTGTCTAAAATCGAAACATCGTTTAAGTACATCGAATTAAAATCAAAATTGATCTACAAACGGCCATTGAACACGAACTTTACTTGGCCATATTGGTAGAAACGAATGAAAGACGTCGGCACTATACGGAGCACATTTCGGAACGAAAATAGAGTCCCGTATTAGAAATTACGATTATAATTTTTTTTATACTTCGTAACGTTTGGTTTTAAAAAATAAAACGAATTGTGATTCGTCTTCGTAATATACTATCGGTTTTAATTTATATTCCGTTAATCTAATACAATGTGACGAGTGCATACTCCCACGTGTATTGACGACTTGCGTCATCCGTGTGCATATATTCGACCGACATTTAACTTATTCCATCACTAACGGTAGTACGATAAAACAAATGATCTTAAACTTTGTCTACCCGCTGGACTCTTGTGTCGGATTTACATAGATGCATACCCTATATACTCATCGATTCGTCATTGTAGTTACGAATATCGATATTGCTAATATTAATTTCAAAAAAGTTTACGTCGTCTAAAACGAACGAGTGTGCGTTATATTATTGTATATCGTACAATAGCCAATATCGAAATTACTAAAATATAATATTTAAATGTATCGTGTATCGACATTACTATCGATTACGTTATTACTATAAATAGAATTATTTTGTGTCTACCCCGTAGCATAAAAACGCCAGTTTTTACGTAAATACAACCAGTTAATTCAAATAAGTCGCAAATTTCGTTGTACTATAGAAAAGTTAATTTACAAATTTAACAATAAGCGCAAATAGACGCCGGGAATTTAACACGCTCACAAAATGAGCTTTCCTAACTTGTTTGTAAATATACATTTATCGAAACTCGTATTTTATGTTAGAAACATTGTTCGGCGTCGATTTTCAATTATTCATATACGTTGCGTATACACGGATACATTTATATATGTATATATATATAGTATGGCGGGTTTTCGTATCGACGTAACCTTCCTGTGTTCTGCACGACGACCAAGTCGCATACACGTGACACCGTTGTTAGAAATAATTGCCTACTTGCATAATGCCGCGACTTTTTGTCTGACTCTCGTGCGTAATACAAACACAGCGCCGGTGTACTCGCAACGAGATCATAAGCGTTCAAAAACTATATAAAAATGATACCGACTTCGCTTTTCGTAATACCGTATTATAATGTTTATATAACGGGTCTACTGCACGTCGTCATCATAACATTACAAACACAACAACAGCGCGGCGGATAATACTATACGCATATATTATTAGTGTCATACGGAGTGTCTATTTTCGAAGTGGCGTGTACGTTTCGTTTACGATAGAGCTTATGGAATACGAAAACGAATCGCCTAGAAAAATGTCGCTAATCGTTTAAGGGTCATTCAATTTTCGATCGAATCGAAGAACGTTTTCTCGTCATAATTCGATCGAAAGGAAAATAATCCACTCGCTTTTACGCGTATCGATTAGTTGAAACGAATAAAATGTAAACGCTATATGAAATAAATGTTTTTTAATTCGAAAGATTCACGATTATACGAGACTAATACGTATTAATACCTGCAAACTATTGCGTTCTACCATCAATGGACACGACAGACGCGTAGGTAATTAAAATAGATTAGATCTAACGTCGTTAGACGTCAATGTACATGAACAATCCAGTCGTTCCTATTCGCGACGTGTTTTGTTCTTTTCGTTTTAAATCGAATGACTTATTAATCTCTCGCGTCTTATACACGCACAAAACGAATTTAGTTAAGTTCCACGTTTGGCGACAAATTTAATTTACATATTTGAAACACGAGTATACTCGGTAACGCCATAAGCATCGTCATCGTCGACCATTATTGTTGTTTTCTGTGGAAACAACGAAGGAGGCGGAGATACGGAGATTCTTCGTGTCCCGGTTTAATCGGCGTAGCGTATTATAATATTGTAACAATGAATTATACGCGACGCGCGTACAGAAACGTCGCGAGAGAAAGAACAACGGATATTCCTTTGGACGCGTAATACATTTCTAAACGAATAATAATTGAAAAGAGAAAAACGGCGAGTATATTCTTGAAACCGAGTAAAATACGCGTTTATAATACCCATACGTATACGTTATAACGAGCTACAGACGTCTGTTGCGCCAAAAACGATACAATAAACTAGGATTTTTTTTCGGACGACCGTTTTTACGGTTTTATTGGTCATATTTTTCGCGAATGACGAATTATTTGTTAACCGATAGAAATAATTGTTGAGCGCTAAGAGCGAAAATACAGAACAAAATTCAAGAAAAAAAATTTGAATCGTACTTGATAAAGTAAAAACAAAACTGTGTTTGCACACAAGAAAAAAAAAGGATTCCCCCTTTTAACGACATCAAATACGGAGTTTGTGCGTGGCAAAAAATCCTCGTACGTTGTAAATGTCCTTGACGAAATACTCACTTCGTATCAAAGTTAAAATTATTTCGATTAACAAAAACGTATTTTTAAAATCTATTTTGGGTCCTTTAATCAAACCTAGCTATATCGTACAATACGGAGTAGAATTAAACCAAAACGTCGATCGAACATTATACCGATTTCTATGCGACAGAGTTAGTAAAATTACAATAATCTACTAATCATCTCGTTGTTTTAATAATTATTATAATGATACGAGTCTTAAAATTTAACGTAGAATCTTTAATAACCTAAATTTTTAATATTCGTAACAACCGGAAAATTTCGATTAAAAATAATTAGTTTCCTAATATCTTAGAAAAAAATTAAGTTAAACTTAAAGTCGAAACATATTCCGTTGTTAGAGTACCGACTAAATAATATTCAGTTCAAGTAAGTTTACGTCGTTTATGAATTTTATAGCAACTAATCGACAGTTAATGGTAACGAGTAAGAATTTTAAATCTAAATAGATCAGGACGTCAAAATTACGCAACTCATCGTTCGCTTAACGGTTTTTTCGGGCTACCGATGTATTGTCGATTGAATAAAAGAAACCCAAAGATGTTATATAAATAGGGAACAATATTTGTTTACTATTTGGATTCTTTCGGTAACAAAATAAAAAACCAAAATAATAACGAATTACTTATACCGACATTGTTCGAGTTTTGTAATATTTTTTTTATTAATAACGGCCCATCAGCTAGGTAATCGTCACCTACAGTTCAGAGTATTTTAATGGAAAGTGATTAAATTTGTATTTAAATTTGTTCAGCAGACAATTCGAAAAGTATACTCCCGAACATAGGCGTAATTTTTTATACGTAAATCTTCGACGGTTTTTAATAGAATCAAAGTAACACAGTGGACAATAATTTTGATTGTCGATGTTACATTTTCGCTTTTTAAAATAAGCGTGAGACATCGTCAAGTAATTTGGATAGATTAAAGAGATACAATTACACATTTTTTTAAGTCATAATCGCCGAGATAAATACAACGATCGAATTATTTAATTATTACACTTAATAACTGATCACGGAATCTTTTCGCGCCAAAAAGTAGCTAGTGGAAAAGACTACCTATTGAACTAGAATATTATCGGGTCTATACGAGATATCACTTTGGATGTATTTCGTTATATACGTGCAATCGTGTGGGCAATCAACATCATTGTGTCAAAGCTGGAACGATTGGGCGAACTTGGTAATTTCAACGAATTAATAAAGCCGGAATATCGAATATACGCAAATAGCGTATGAATCATTATGATTACGATAATAGTTATGCGATAATAAATGTACGACAGACATACGCGATCGAGGGCGTTCTTTTTTGTTTTTACTTACGATAAGTCGTTTGAAAGTCAGTTGCGGCGCATACGGTGCGCACGAGAAACGTTATAATAGTCTCGTGTGGCTTCGTCTCTGCGTCTTACGGAAACTGGTCACGTCAATGCATTGTGCTACGCCTTTCGCCCTATTCAAATCAATTACTACTATTGCGTTGTCCTTGATCTAAAAAAATCAATATCATGACCGTTAGAACGTTTATTTATCTCGAGTTTTTATTAAAATTTGCGATTTATATACATATTTGTATCTCTGTTGTTTAATTGGAGCGTAGGACTCGATTTCCATACAAAATATACGAAAAATGTAAAATATCTACGAATCTATAATTTTTTAGGTATAGGTACGCTAGTGATTTTCATAAGTTATAGTTAATAGGCTATCAGTACGGAGTACGGATTGGATTTCGGTACGTTTGCATATGGTTCTGTTTTTTAAATGGTTGACACGATGCTTTCCAAAATACTAACACATTTCAAGAGATCGCTATTCCAATTTCGAATTATTTTTAGAAATTTTAAGTATTTTTTCAATTTACAAGTTATTTGTGAACCATTTTTAGAAATATAAAACATTTTGTATAAAAATTGCGAAAATGTACTATTTAAAAAAAAAGTATTTTTGAATAATTTTTATTCGACAACACTTTGATATTGTCCAAAATATAATCAGGAAAAATTTTTTATGTTTTATTCGATTCGTTTTCAATATTTTCATTGTTCGCTTATATTTAAAATTAAGAAATTATATTAGTTTAAAAACTTTAATTATTTACATTTTTACTGTCGGGAAGTTTTAAATTTTATTTTGCACAGCAGAATCCAAAACCTAATTATGAAGTACCTTGTGTGACGTAAAGATTAACGAAATGAAATTTGGCTCAATGAATTAGTGTATAAAATATAAATTATAATCCGGCTACAAGTTTGTATAGTAAATAAACGTGGGCGCATTCCCAAAGTTTTAAAAATTAATATAAAGTAAGCCAAGTAGATGTTATAAAGTTCTCTGTGTATAGCACATCAAAATGAAACGAAAAAATTTTTGTTGGTCATTTTCGATAATCTATTTTGACCAACATCACACGAATAAAACATATAATACAAATATACATTTTTAAATACGGTGTATATAATGAAACAAAAACGTATTTGTAAAGGCATATTTATCAAAAAAGTCAAAATTACAATTTCTGTAGACGAATCAATATTCTATCTATTTAAGTTTTTTTTAATTATTTAGTTATTTTTGTTTTGAAAACTGCTGGGGAAAACGTGTCAAACAAAACATCAATTAGATACAATGTGTTACCGGAACATAACGCTTAAAAAGATCATCAGATTACACCTTCTACACGAAAAAGTTTTCAAAAAGAAAAAAGGATAAAACGTTTTTCGTTCGTTTCGATTAACTGAAATGTAAAATAACTTTTTAAATTTACGTTTTAAGCAATTTTTCTACGTTAATACAAATTAACAAATTCAAATAGTGACAATATAAAAATGGCAGATTCACTTAACTTATAAACACACGACAGTGAACTTAAATGGTTTGAGATCGTTTACGTATACATTTTCAATAAACATTCAATAACCGACAAACGCGATTATCGATAAATAATAATAATTAAGAAATTATTGGAACAGTTTTTGAAAAAACTTAAAAACGAATAAAGTTTTTGTACAAGAAATGCGCGCTTCACGCTACTGTTTGTTTAAACCAAATCGGCAATTTAACAGTGCGTACTGATAAATTGAATATGTGATATAAGCGATTAAACTCGTATAGACCAGTGTTTCAATTAAATGAGGACGAGAGGCGAAGTAAAAAAAAAGCTGACCGCGGTTATTTTGCTGCTGTTTAAGCGTTACCTATTGCACGTTCTAAATTTCAACGGATTCAAATTGGTGAAATTTCGGTACCAGCAGAAATCGCGTATAAATCGCGAAAACACGACAAGAATTCACAGTAGACGATACGACAATAATGATTCGTCCGTCGTGGACGTCAATGACGTTTTAACGATCGTACATTATTTCTCGCAATCACCATCACGCCGCGTGTTTATTGCGCCCGTTGTTTTGGCACCGGTACCGAATGTTGTGGTAAACTTGCACTTTACGTAATAATTGCTCGACTTCGGGTCGCGTCCCGAGAAACGTTTTTCCCTTTTCTTTTTACTACCGTCATTGTTCGCCGTTGGCTACGTAATGGCATTTCATTTAGTTTGTTCGATACACACTTTTGCGGCATGTGCTCATTATATACATATAAATTGTTTTCGTTTTGTTTTTTTTTCAATAATCACTACCATTTCCCGATGTTGCCTCGCGAGTTCCAGAAGTTATTTTAATTCAACAACATGTGACGAACTTCATTTACGGCGGTTATCGTCTTCGACCAATACCGGTTTAATAATATAGCCTTAAAATTCTAAATATATTTTAAACAACGAAAAACCGATCAACGCCCTTATATATTGAATGAAATACCTAAGACGCTGGCCGAGCGAACAGAGCTGATATATCGTTTTTCTTAAAACAAGTTCGCGATAAATAAATTAAACCAATAACGATTACGAGCGTTACGAACGACGTTACTGAACGAATCGCAAATAAATCGAACATCCGACAACAGTTCATCCCTGACGAAGCAAGGCGGGAGTGGGTAAATATCGATATGGAATCCGCCGCCATTGAAGGAAATAAGACGTCGATATACGAAAAACAATTACTATTCACCGATATCTCGTCGGTGATTTAATATACAGTTTGGTACGCTGTTACGTGAATGGTGTAAAAACGAAATTGAAATTCGCGTAAAAACTACGCGAAACATTAATATTGGTAAGAACGTTATTGTAAGTACTGTGTTGTAGTGGACATTTCACGTGTTCACGCCGAATGATGGATGGTCCGATTCTGTCAATAATCGAACAAAGGATCATTATATACGTGTAGGTATACATTTGATCGTCGATAAAAATTATATACTATTGCGTTAAACGTTAAACCGTTTACACATTTCCAAGACATTTTACGCGTTCGGTATTGGTTATCTTTTTGTTTCGTTGTCGCTGTAAAAATCGTTCGTCTCGCACGGACTATTTAGCTATTTAGAACATTAACGGGCTTGAAAGTTTAAGATTATTTTTTTAAAAAAAGACAAAAACCGTCCTCGGATGCCGATTTCCGTCGAATGAGACATTACGTGAAAGTTACAATTACTTACGATATTGAGAACACGGGATTGCTTTTCATACGGCGTGTACGGGATAAGACTAAAAACCGAATACGGATAAAGAATCGGCGTTCGTAATAACGCGTGCGAAAATAACATATTACTATTGTCGATAAACTGGGCGAATAAATTTCCATTCGGGAGAGCAACAATTATTTATCCGCTACAATTTTTCGCTAAAACAAAAAGTATTTTCTTCGAACGTCCAATAATTGGACGAGTACCAAAAAAACATTAACGTTGATTATTTGAAAATGGATTTCGAGATGTAAAATTTTATTGCCGCGTTAATTCGTTACCTACAAAATATTTTAATATTTAATTAAACCGTTTGTTTTCAGTGTGGAACTGAAACGCGAGTAGGGGTCGGTCGTGAAAATTTTCCGCGGTTACTCGAAGATCCCAAAAAAAAAAAAAAATGTCCGGAATAAAGGACGATTGACACTGAACCAACATTCGTGGACCGGGCCGTACATTTTCATACCGAACCGACTTTTCGGGAATATTCGCGTTGTACCATTTCGTACCGACAAACAAACCGTCGTAAACGACGGAACATGTACAGACGATAACGACGAGTATTTTTAGCCGCGAATTTTAACAAAAATTTCGTTCAAACGCTCGTCTATCAAATAATTGGCCACGGCGGTAATCGCTCGAGGAAACTAGGGATCTACTCTAGGCTCGTTGGAAAAAACGGCTGAATTAAAAAAATCGTATTCAAGTTTATGGCGTTTCGGGCCGGTGGAAAATCGTTTACTATATATATCTTCCCACTGAATATGGAGAAGACGAATTATTTATTTGAATGTAGAACGTGTTCGTGTCCGTTCCGTTGCGCTTCTATCAAAAATCAAAAAATAAATAACAACGTAACGTCCGACAAGCGGAACGATGGTATAGAGACGTACGACAATGGCGTGTATTCAGTGTTGACCGTTGAACGCCATTATCGCGTCCCATCGACCATTGACCATGCCCACACCGAAAGATCCGGCACGCGCCGAACAAACATTATCCGATAGAACGTTTGCGGTACTCGGCTAATATCGGCACGGCGGTGACGGTACGTGGGATGTAAAATATCGGAGTAACGAGATATACGCGTTATTGATTAATAATTCGTCGACGGTTTGCGGTACGGAGTCCCGTGATGCGTCGGTCCACGAATGTCGTCGGTTCGGAGCGAATTGTCCTTAATACGTATTAGAATCTGCTCCGCGACCGTCGCATGAATATATTTCAATATACGACCCGTCAAACGCATCGTCCAACTAATTTTCCAGGAGAAGTTTTAGATTGATAAAACACGGCGAATATTAGTTATATTGCGTGTACTTCGTCGCGGTTTATTGTCTCCCACAGTCGTACGGCTTACGCGTACGCACGCATATTATTACCATAATATCGTCTGTTCTTGTAAAATATTATGATAATACGAACGCGTGGCGCGACGTGTAGGCGGTGGTACGCGCATACGCCATTTACATACCTATACGAGGACGGGTAACGCGTAACGAGAAGTTTTCTCTTTTAAAGGTTCGTTACGTTTATTACGGATTTATTTATTTGGGAAAAAAGGAGTGGATATTCCGTCCGATTATCGTTTATTCAATTTGTTCCCCAGCTAAATGTCGATTGTTACGACGACGGCAAAATGTAAGCGAACGACGTGCGAAGGCGTAAATGTCTGCTTTCCATCGAAGAAAATATCGACCGAACCGGTGTATAGGAACTCATAAACGACATATTACGAGACGAAAAAAACTAGTTTTTTAATTCTTTAAACCCGTTTTAATAACTGCGAAAGGAAAGCGATTTTCGAATGTGGAAAAGGTAAAGAATAAAACCATAGAGACGTACACAAAGTAGCGGTAGAGTAATTTTGGGAACGGGAGATTAAGAAAAGCACTTCCTTCTCCATTTGAATTTTTCCGAGAGTCAGTCATTATTTAACACGTTCTTGCTCCCCCTTTTCACAGATATAGTACTAATTGCAACCCTTGAATGTTTGAAGTTAAACGGAAAATATAGTTACAGAATACCGAGAATAAACATTTATGTAAAATATTATATCTTTTTTTGTTTACGCTTTTCTTTGCCACAACGGCAGGAGGCGAATATGTTGTCAACATTTTCAACGTCACATTTAAATGAAGTTTTATGTATAATGTAAACATATTATGGCGCCACATTACACAAATCTAAAATTTGATAATTTTCATAAAACGGAATGGCGTATTAAACATGTCAAACACTCTAATCGTGAATTAAATTAGAATTTTCTTTTCGACGATGGTCCGACAAATGTACCACACTAAGCGATATCGATAATTCCATTTTTGTTAAATTCAATATGCATTTCACTAGTCATTTTAGTAATTACATAGTCCCAATTTAACCGTTTATATAAGGGCTTTACTCAATTTGAAATTTTCCTGTTATATTTAAAAAAAGGTATTGATATTAAGGTAATACAGTTAAGGAAAGCACAAAAATAATCGTTGAAACTTTGATTATTTATTTATTATTGTAACACGTATTGTTTTTAAGTTCTTACGAATTTTTTTTATTTTCAATAATATAGATTATATTTCAATAATATAGATATACCATCAATATTCAGTATGATTTTATAAAAAATTAGGCGTTGATTTACATTTCTGTACAATAATTTATCACCGCATTGAGTAGTGTGGACGATGACGAATAAAAAACCGTCCCAAGTTAGGACTTATGTATGTGATGATAAAACGATGGAGAATATACATGTTTATGTTTCCGAACTAATTAAAATTTTTCTCACAAGCCTAAAAAACGCACGATTACGTATGAAACATAAGTAATGACAAAAAAAATAATTTTTTTCGAAAGTTACAGGAATTTCAGAATACGTAGACACACGGAAACAAACCAACGCACGTGGAACCTACTCTGAAAGGGATTGTCATAATTTTTAAGTTACATTTACGACGTTATTCGAAATTTCCGTTACTTTTAGACACGCCCTCGTATATGACGCTATATCACACGGTGCCAACAGTTATAACCTTTGTTGGGCATAAACGCGGAGAACAGAACAAGCGAACGATCGAAATGATAATTTTAGAAAATCGTTATAGTTTACGTTGCGGTCGTTTCGGGTGGTTAACCCCCCACACTATTCTGGCTTCCCTACCGAACGTGTTCGTCGCGTGTACGGAATAAGTGGTGGTATTCGGAAGGAAAAACATGTGTACCGTGGCCAGGGGAGACGGCATAAATTTTCCGACGGTCGTTTCCGGCCGGAAAACCGGAGAGATACCACAATATGTTGTGGCGCACGTACGCGCGCACACGTACCGTTCCGGTATTGACGACAAAATACATAAATAAACCGAATCGTCAGTTTACAATCATTACAAGGCCCGTTATCTACTGAGAGCGGCCGTCATCGGCTTCACTTCCCCAAAAGAGTGGCGCGAAAAATCGACAAATTTGCGCGATTTTTTTAACGGGTACGCGACGTTCCGTAGGTTCAATGCATCCGTTTGTTACATATCACCTAATTTACATTGAACGGGTTGACCAAAAAAAATAGAATGATTTCACTAGAGTTTATTACGGAAACGAATATTGACAAACTTTGTAAAGTATCATCGAACAAAAAAACTTCGAAAAACCATTAAGCAACCACCGATTAAGCCGAAATCTCTATCGACTTAACGCCATCCAATGCATTCATCACTTTATAACGGAATTTTTTTAGCGAAATTTGACAAAACGCAGTGTACCTACACCTCGCGTAGTAAAAGCGGTTATTTTCGGATTTTTAAAAATTATTTCAAAATATATACGATCGAATTTTCAGAAAAATGTGGAGTAAATAGTTACATCAGAACTCCAAATTCCGAAATAATACTAGTCGAAAAGAATAAATTAGTCAAAAAAAAAAATCGTCGTACTCCTAGATCTACGAAAACAATACACGATACTCAAATTCCAATTAAAATCGTACTATCCCATCCTTATTATAGGGCAACGTTTTATTCGAACAACTTAATGAGTAGTGTAAATATTGTAAATAAGTACCATTTTTTGAAAGACCGCGTAATCCGAACTCCGATTACCATTTTTCTTAATATTATTCTAAAGTCTTCGCAGTCACGCACCAACGATAATTCTATGTGTTCATTTCAGTTCTAAACAAGCCGACTTATTCACTTGATGGAAATATTACGTTTAAGAGCTAGAAAATGAATAAAGACAAACTATTTATAATAAAGCGATTAATGTTAGGTACTAAAATCAACAATAAAAATTACTCTAAATGTAAATATATAGGTAACTCTTAGTAACAAAAAATGTCGAAATATTAAATATATTCAAAACGAATATTATCTTAAACGTCGTTCTCGAATTTGACCGTAAAAACAACAAATTAATAATCACATCGTGAAGAACCCTAACAACTCTGCGCGTTTATGAATTACACTTTTCGTAAATTGTAACGTAAAATTAATTTACTCGATAGCGCTCCGTATTTTTAACTAATATCCAATTTTGATTACCTCGTGATGAAAGAAGAACGTACAACACTCTACGACGTCGGTTTCGATTGACGAAAATTCTTCGTTTATAATAGTCGTTTTAATTGAAATTCGACGCGCGCGTTAAATTAATGAAAAACCTCGACAACTGACATTAGGTGACAATAGACGTATTCATAATAACGAGCGTTTGCCTAGTAATACATATAAAGCTCTCTAGCTACGTTAACGTACGATTGTCGTTACGACACTACCAGGGGTAACGCGAAAGCGATATGAATTCTATCGTCATTATTAGTTTAACACTTCCAATATATTACGTAAATGATAAACATGAGTACTGTTATGGTGTATAATTACATTAGCGTTATAAGTGTACTTCAAAAATCGGTGACAATTTATACGCAAAATATAATAGCGTCCGTGAATAAGATACCGCGATTGGTTTCTACGAATTCTCGCGAGTTATCAATAACCTACATACATTGTATATATATATTGTACATAAATTATATTATATCACACTTAGGTAACGCAAACATTATTTTATATATTTATAAGAAAAAAGAATAATAAAATAATGTTTGCGTTACCT
>JAIPRN010001682.1:9651-41128 GCA_025469175.1 Geopemphigus sp. TES_GeoC_2020
AAGGGCGTTTTTTTTTTTTTTTTTTTTGGAATTCAACGTTTTGGAACACGACGAATAAAACATATCGATCCGAAAATATAAAGTAATTTATTCGTTTAAGCGATTCACGTTCAATTAAACGGTATCGACGTGTCGGTAGAGTATTATTTTTCGGAACGTTCACTTCGTAAACGCGTTTTTAAAATTGAATAGGGTTTTTTGTTCGGTATACCGATCAAAAGTAATTATATTAATCATCGCGTTCTCGTTTAAGGTTCACTTTTCGCACGTATAGTTACGTAGGGTTCGGGGCGGGGAGGGGGATTTTTAGCGAAAGAAACGCGCTTAACGTTTCGGACACGTTTTTACTATACGCTTAATCGGACGGTTGTTAAATCTATTAACGATTTACCGTACATTTTTCGATTGGACGAATACATTGCCAGGCGAACGGTATTCGCTATTTGTCGACGTAAGCGTTTGCCGACAGCGCGACAACGTGCCGTTTTGTACGTTCCGTCGAATTTTTCCTCCAAATTCGTCGACCGAAAAATATCGAAATGTTGTGACGAATCGCCGAAAAACGAGCGAAACAGTCGTCTCGGACAATCGTCAATTACACTCGGAAAACGAAAAACGCATTGACGAAACACTACGCGTTAATTACGACGTTTTTCTTGTCCGCCTCGAAAATCGTAAATTTGGAAAAACGACTTTGCCGGAAATCGGTGTCCAGCACGACCGTCGTTTAACGTTTGACCGGACAAAGGCTTCGCGATGTCAGTATAGTGGCGAAAATACCGTTACGATCGGCGTTATTGTTTTTACGTTTCTCTCGTATCGTCCGAACGTCAATCAGAGAAACGAAGAAACGTAATCCAATATTCGTTTCTATTTCCGTTACGGAATACCGTTTACGTTCGAAAAAGCTTCTCGTGTTTTAATTATTTTCGAAGTGTTTTCTTTATATAGGTAGCGAAGTATATATAGGTGGCGTGTTCGGAACGCAAAAACGAATAAACGGTCCAAATAAACAGTTAGGCGATTAAATTGTTGTTCGGCGTAGTATCGATTAATAAATCGAATACCGTAGGGTAATGTCGAAACGCGTAGCGATTTTCAATAAAAAAAGTTCGTCGAAAAGCCCTTTTTTGTTGAAAATAAAAAGAAAAGAAAACGTAACTCGAATTCCAAGTCGGGGGGGCGACGAAGAAAAATACGTAATTTCGTAAAACCGTTATACGAATCGTGTCGTTAATATGTTTGCTTACCGCAGATCACGAGTCCAGCTTGTACCGAGCTCGAAGTGCACGTGATGAATTGGTTCGGGAAACTGTTAGGCATACCGAAAGAGTTTTTGAACGAGTCCGAGGGCCCGGGCGGCGGCGTGATACAGGTATGTACGGAACTGTCGGAATTTTTCGTTTTTAGTTTCGGATCGACCAACGGATACTCGACCGAACGTTTTTAAACCTTTTTCCTTTTTTCTTTGACGCGCGTACGATTATTGCGTCGACGAATACGTCGCACTAAATACAACGCGAACACCGATTCGCGCTCCTGATGAACGAACGAATTGTTCGAAAACAACGGGACGTCGCGGTCGCCTACGTACTCCCCGTCATTTACGGCATTCCGTAAACGAAGGGACGGTCATTTTTGTAAATCGTTCTCGAGTACGCGCCGTGATTTAGACACGAGCGTCCTACGCGGACGAAGTACGAAATTCGAAACGGGAACGATAAAATGACGATTTTCCCCTCGATAAAATTTTTAAAACGGAAAGCGTAAGTAGCCGTCGATATATATATATATATATATATGTATTGGACGTACGGGTTTGTATATGCGCACAACGACGAAAATCCGACAACAAATTTTACCCGAAAGAAAGAGCGTCGGTTTTTCAACGTCCGCTAAAAACACAACGTATTCGTCAAGTTACCGGGCCATATCGTTTTTTCGAAAAATCGCCCGAGTCGTAATAATCGTCGTTTTCTGTGTTCGCGAATTATTTTCGTTTTCCGACCACCACCAGGATTTCCTATAGTTATTACGACGCGCCGTCGGGCTTGTCGCCGAAAATCGATAATTTAATGTCGCGCCCAGTTTTCGAACTCACGTTCGTCATCGGTCGCGTAAGGGAAAAAATTCGAGTCCGTCGACGAGTATCCCCACTAATATTCCGTCGCGGTAAACGGCGCGGTTTTATTCGTCGAGTTCCGAATTTCCGCGGCGCATATGATAGGCCCGCGGACGCGAAAAGTGTTCGTACGAACGTCGTCCGAAACGAAAACGTTTTTTTCGAAAACGACGAGCGGTAATTAGAGGGGGGGCCATTAGCCGGGAGAACGGCGTTCGGGCGGCTAAGGGCCCAAATAGAAAACGGTCCGACGGGCCGCGATGTCGTCGTCGCCGTCATTCGTTCCTGGTTCCGCAGGGTAGCGCCAGCGAGGCGACGTTGGTGTGTCTGTTGGCGGCCAAAGACCGCGCGACCAAGCGGATAAAGTCGCTGCACCCGGACATGGAGGACGGCGAGATCAAAGCGAAACTGGTGGCCTACACGTCCGGTGATTTGAACGGCGATTTGAACGCCGAACGGGGACACGCAATGGGACCGACGGTGACCGGTTCGCGTTTTGTTACAGACCAGTCGAACTCGAGCGTGGAGAAGGCCGGTCTTCTGGGGTCCATGCGGATGCGATTGCTGAAGTCGAACGACGGCGGTCAGCTGACCGGGCCCACACTGGCCAAGGCCATGGCCGAAGACGTCGCCAAAGGGTTGATCCCGTGCTACGTGGTCGCCACGCTGGGCACCACCGGCGTGTGCGCGTTCGACCTGCTGGAGCAGCTGGGCCCGGTGTGCAACGAGAACGACGTCTGGCTGCACGTGGACGCCGCGTACGCGGGTACGTACGCGCCCGTTTATTTCGTCGACGGTCCCGGCGGGTAGCTGTAAACGTGAGAACGATTCACGGTCGTAAGTCGCAGAGTCGGCGAAACGGTTACGGAGTAATAGTAAATCGTCGTCGAACCGGACGGGAGCCGAACGTCCGACAATCGCTCGTCGTTTGCGATTCCACGTTTTTTTTTTTTTTGTTTCGTCCAGGCACCCGTTTGAGGCCGAAAACGCGTCCACAGCCCGCCGCGCCGTACGTTTAACAATCGTCAACGACCGTTTCCCATTGATCGTTCGTCAAACGATACGGAAATTAGAAACCGCGTGTGCCTTTCGGGGCCGTTCGTCGCAATCGTCGAACGACTTTGTTTAAAAATAAAACGCGCCAACTTTGTCGTACGTCCGTGTCCGTTGTTTATCGTACGTTTTCGTCATTGTCACTTCTACGCGCCCGTCGTTCGCGAACATCGTCGAAAAACCCGCCGTTTTTTGTGTTTAACTTTGCGTCAAAGTTTCGCCCATCGGCTTTGCCGAACTCGCGGTTACGACCGACGGTATACCGATCGCATAATTACGGGTCGACGGTATTACATTTCTCAATTCGGACGCGTTTTTCTCAAAGTCCGCGGCGAATCGTTTGACGTTTGGCTACACACCCGTGCCGCGCGAACGTACGGCACAGCGGGCAGTGGGGAAACACCGGCGTTCGGGTACTTTCGAATTCGGCGTAAATTTTTCGGATCGATCGTTTTCGGTAAGACCAAAAAAAAAAAACGTTCGGGAACACAAGAACACCGATTTTCAACGTACGTTACTTCCCGGTAGCAAATTCTATCTAGTTTTGTAGATAGACGAGACTTTGGTTTCGTATCCAATAAATATTTCGAAAAACAATTAATCCCGACCGGCTTCGATTACTAGCATTAATTTTTTGTTCGCTATTTGGACGATATTCGAAAAGTGTCAAAAAACAATACCCGTCGGCCCGAACTTTTTTGTTTTTTCCGAAGTTCGCGAAAACAACAAACGATTGCTGACTTTCAGGTCGTATCGTTTTTCGAAAGCGACGATTTGTCCGTTGCTCTCAACCTGACATTAGAAATATTCGTGCGTGGCCTTCGACGAAGGCGAGGGGTCGACTAAACGCACGACGCGTTATCGTTACTCGAGACTTATCGGCGTTGTCCAGTAATTTAATCGTACGTTCGGTTTTCGCAGGCGCCGTGTTCGTGTTGCCGGAGTACAGACACCTGATGGCCGGCGTGCAGTACGCGGATTCGTTCGACGTGAACTTACACAAATGGCTTCTGGTGAACTTCGACTGTTCCGCGTTGTGGGTGAAAAACTCCGGCCACCTGGTGGACGCGTTCAACGTGGACCGCATATACCTGAAACACAATTACCAGAACCAGGATCCCCAAGTGCCGGATTACAGGGTAAACACGCGTCGTACTCTTGGGCCTACAAAGTCCGGTTCGAACACCGGAAACACTTTACCTATATACGTTGTCCGTCCCGTTGGTCACCGTGCCGGCCGATCAATGAAAACTACAAACTGTCCCGTACTTGACGGCCACGAGTCGACGTTTCGAACACGTTTTCGTCGTCGTTTTCAATCGTAAACACGATTGTGCGGTAGTAATGGCGCCGGGTGGTGGTGGTGGTGGAAGAGAGGATCGGTTTAATAAAAAAATATTTTTTTACCCGTCGTTTTATTCACGCAGCACTGGCAAATACCGTTGGGCCGGAGATTCAGATCGTTAAAAGTGTGGTTCGTGTTGAGACTGTACGGTGTGGAAGGTCTCCAGGCGCACATCCGAAAACAAATGGGTCTGGCGACACTGTTCGGGAAACTCGTCGACGGAGATCCGCGATTCGAGGTGGTCGGGCCGGTCACGATGGGACTCGTTTGTTTCCGGTTGAAGGTGAGCGATCGTTGGTTCGCAGCGTTCGCGCGCAACGTGACCAAACCTAATCCTAACCGTACGCCGCCACGGGCAAATTTAAAACGAACGGCCGTTTTGTGTTTCGCGCAGGGCGACGACGCGTGGACGAAGAAATTGTACGAGCGGCTGATGAACAACGGCCAAATCTATATGGTCACGGCCACCGTCCGGTCCCAGCTGGTCATCCGGTTCGTCGTCTGCAGTCATCTGACCGAGGCGACGGACGTGCAATTCTCGTGGTCCGAAATACGCGCGCAAGCCGACAAAGTCACGGTGGCGGCGACGATGACGGTCGTCCCCGAAATCCGGTCGGCCACGATACCGGAACAACAGCACGTGGTCAAGTCGTTGACCCAAGGGTAACCGCGACCGCACGGACAGTCCGGTCCAGCTTGGTTACGGGTCGTCCACGGCGCTGGTGGTTACGCTGGTTAACGGGGCCGTGGTATTTTTAGTATTCGTCGCGATCGCGCTACATTTATTACGTTATACATCGTCGCCGACTATTGTTTAATAAACAGTCACGTTTTATTGTTCGCCAACGCCTGTACATAGTCGATAGACGAATTCGTGGTCGATAGACGCGCGCGCGTTCCGTACTCGTACGTGTCCGCCGCTGTACGGCACGTATCGATCGCGGTAAACGTTCGAAGCCGGCCGTATTTTCACAGTGCCGACGCCGTCCGGTCTCGTAACACGTACGGCGTCAAGTGGCGCGGAACAACGACGAAAAACGTCATTTTCTAACGCGCGCGCGTCTACCAAAAAGGCCGCCAAACGCTTTATTTCATTTTTTACGCAAAATTTGATACGGAATTCTTCGATCCGTTCTGTTTTTTAACGAACGGAAATCGCCGAGCTCGTAAAAACACGCCTAACCCTAGCGGCTGCCTTGTTGAAAAGTAAACAACGAACACAGCCGACAAATTAAGTGGCGTGTGTGCCAACGCAATAAACAAAATTGTTTTCGTCAATCGGACTCTCCAAACCCGGGAAATTTAAACATTTTCCGTTATTATTCGAACGCTTTTCGTACGTTTGGGCTTTATATTGGGGACGTATTCGATTCGGACGGTTGGCCGGTTGATTGGCCGACAAGACAATAGAAAAGACGCGAATTTTATAGGAACGTCTCGTCCGCCGTTGTCGAATAATTTTTCGCAACCGTCCGTGGATTTCCCCTCGGATCCGAACATAATCGCGGACCGAGCCGTTCACGTGTCCCCGCGGTTAACGTGCGGTTACTGTTCGGTTGAAAATTAAAAAAAAAAAGTTCCGCGAATTTCCGCGGACCGTCCAAAAAAAAAAAAAAAATAAACGGTTACGATCGCGCGAAAATGGCGAAAATTGCCGTCCGATTGTATCGCCGTCACCCGGCCGATGGCGAGAGATCGTCCTTGTACAGTGCTTACCGCGATAATTCTGTCGGTCGTACCGTTTTCCCGTTATTTTCCCGTCCCCAAAGGGTACGGTCGCCGTTCG
Organism: Geopemphigus sp. TES_GeoC_2020; assembly: GCA_025469175.1. Classification (NCBI taxonomy): domain Eukaryota; kingdom Metazoa; phylum Arthropoda; class Insecta; order Hemiptera; family Aphididae; genus Geopemphigus; species Geopemphigus sp. TES_GeoC_2020. Next base: position 15,958 of record JAIPRN010001682.1, read on the forward strand.
TTCGTTGTGTATTCGTTTACTCTTCTTCGTCCGCGGCAGCGGCAATTACTCGGGCCACCTGTTTAGGGTACCGAAGACGGAACGCCACGGTGACGTCTCGGCGTGGTGCGGCGAGGATTCGGTTTAGAGGGCGGGACGGAAAATCGACCGAGTCGATTTCCTAGCATCATCATTAGTCGACCGGACACCGTTAGGGTTACTGCTATATTGTGGTAAATACCGTACAATTACGTCTATACAACGTAGCAAGCGCAAACGGCGGAGGCGTCCGACGGAGACTCCATTTTCGTTTCATCGCCCGAACGTTTGTCAAAACCAACTGTCTTTTTCTTCTCCTTCTTCTTCTTTCCCAGCTATTTAAGGGTCGGCCACCTTGGTCCTCAACCTTCACTTAACCCGATCTTCCACATCATTTACGCACACACATCAGCAGTCCTCATATCACACTCCGTCACGTTCAACCACTTGTTCTTTGGTCTTCCTCTTCTCTCTTCAATTCCATAACCGTGCTTATTGCTTCCGAAGTTTGTCAAACGAACTGTATCGGATAAAATTACGCTACCTAACCTTACCCCGAGTTTCGTCTCCTTCCTTGTCGTTTCGCAACCCTTTCCGACGTCCGTATATAAATATCGGCGCGTGTATACGAATCGGAGATTTTTTTTTTTTTTTAACACTTTCCGCGGTACGAAACAATAACGGCAACGTCTATGTTCGGGGCCGTCTTCCGCATTGTGAAACGTTCGATTACTGTTGCGCCGATTACGACGGCCGGGCCGTTTCTCGTTCGTACGGATTCGACGCGAAGATTTTTCGCGAAAAGTTTACGAAACTACCGACGGAAACGGTAAACGTTCGAACGTACAACACGTGACTAGGGGACATACACGAGCGCACGCGTAAATGGGCGGCCGTGTACGTACGCGGAACAAACTTTCGGAAACTCCGCCGCGGGCTGTTACGTTTCTGGAGTTACGTTTTCGTATGTCGCGCGTACGGAACGCTCGTTTTCGGTATCACGGCATACGCGTGTATTACGCGTATATAGACGCGGTGTCTTCCGGTTTAGGAGTTGGCCACGCAGAAGGATAGCCGAATCTTCGTTGGCTACGAACGACCGAACGTCGTAGTTACGAAGTACTAAACGTACGCAGAATAGACCGAAAACGAAAACCGTTTATTCTTTTCTCGACTACGTCGTAACTTGGCGATTGTTAGTGTTCTCGAACGTATTTCCGCGTCACGTCGGCTAATTTGTAAGTAAATTCGAAAACCCGGTCGGTCGTAGATTCGCGTTTTTCGCGTGAAAAACACCTCGATTACGGATAAATGTGTCGCCGAACTCGATAGTGGAATTTTTACGAACGGAACGGAATACGGTGTACCTATACGACCGAACGACGGGCACAAATTGGCGAACTAATTGATGGAAATCGTTAAGTGTCCGAAAACGTTCGTAAAAATGGAAAACTACGTAAACATAGCGCGAAAAAGCTCGGCGAAACCGGCGGCGACGGGGGTGGTAACGGTACGCGCGGGAGCCACGGAGCTCGTCGGCCCGGGACCGAATTCCCGGGCCGTTGGTGGCATTCGTTGGTGCTGCGGACGACGAACAACGTTCACGACGACGTGCCGGACGACCTCGGTGCCCGATTAGCGTGTTTACGAATTAATTTCGATAGTTCGTCACGATAAACGTCATTTTTCGTATCGTACTCGCCGTATTTCTATTATATTCGTTACTAGCGTTATTGTCGTCGCGAACATCCGACCGTAATAATACGTCTGCCGGCGTTATTGTGCGCGCGTGCACACGTACGAAGCTTCCGACGAGCGGTTTTTGTATTGTCACGTTGTCGGTCATCTCGAACGCGTCGTTTTATATTAGCTGTTATAATATATACGCGTACAGTATTTGACGTCGAACGCCGCCGCCGAGTGTGTCGTCCTGCCGCGAATTATATTATCCCGATGCTCTCGTCAACGCCGCCGCCGTTATGTCATTACGTCGCGTGGTCGCAAAATACGTTCGTCGGCGTTTTCCCTACGTCTCTGCGCTCGGTTCGCAATCGATATAATCCGTATACGATTTACGGAACAGCCGTAATATAAAAAAACACTCGCCCCTCCGAGAAACGAACGATCGCGTCTCTCTCTCTTTGTCGGAGGGGAGGGTTTTTCAGTTCGCCAAGCTAGTACTGTTTTCGGGATAAAGGCAAGTCGATAACAAATACACGACGTACGTTTATGGATATTTCGAAAACGTATCGTCCTAAGTACGGTTAAAAATTATTACCGAATTGTCCGCCGTGGCGGCGTAACGATTTCGAAATTTATATTCGTCGGATTCGCGGGATAATCACTTGAGCGCGATTTCGTGGGTGCGTCGACACAGTTGCGTCCGATATTTCGGCTACGTGCGATTCAACGGGACGTACCGACCGAACGGAAATAAATGACGAATTATAATCCGCGGCGGACGGTACGCGAACATTTCGTTTAAGTTAAATTGAAATTCGAGGGGCGGTCGTCGACGTTAAACGGAAACCCCTTTGGAAAATGCCAAGGGACCGCCTTTAGAGACCTACAGCGATTGTGGTTTTGTTCCGGTTGATTTCCACCTAGTGACTTAACCACGGAAATTGAAAAACCATTGGAAAAAGGTACTTCGTTCTCGCGTCCGGTATCGAACAATATAGCGAATTCGATCGTCTCGACGACGGTTTACGAGATAATCGGAAATTAATTTATCGATTTCGAGCCGGTTACGATGTGTCGCGTTTGTACAGTATTCAAAGTATGAAAAACTAAAGGACACTACGAATACAGAAGTCAATTTCCGTAATGCGGTATATTCTTCGACATACCCGAAGATTCCTTCCCGTTCACGGTAATTAAAAACGGGACAGTCCTAAAGGTTTCCCGTGGTGTCGTTAGAGTTACGTGTACGCTGGCTTTATTAAAGCGACTTGGTCGAAAGTTACGTTTTATTCGATCAACGTTTTCGATTTTTTTTTACGTAACGTAAAACGTTTCTCTGCCTCCGGTCTAATTGCGACATGATAGATGACCAGATAACTTCGGTGACGAATTCGCGCGTACAACGGCCCCGCGGTACAATTGGCAACGAAAAGTCTACGAAATCGTTCCAAGCTATTTGGACGCGCCAAATTGCCCGTAGAGCGAGTGAGTAAACGAAACGCGACGGTTGGGCGTGGACGGTGACGATTTTTCGGTACGAAGGGCGAAAATGATCGCGCGCGTTCAACGGGAAACGTGCAAGATGCCACGTGGTGGTAACAGGACGGGGAAAGTCGTCGGGGACGCGGCGGGTCCGACGAGTTTTTTCGTTAACGAGCGGCGCCGGGTGTGTGTTTCGGCGCGGACGTTTCCGCAAATTAATTAGTGTGCATACGCGGTCGTCCCGCGGAAAAGGGACGAGAACGCGCGGCCCCAAACGGTGTGCGCGCCAGCGCCCGTTTAATTAAAACCCTTTTCGGTGGGTCACGGTAAAGGTGGTGACGATTAACGAGCGCTCACCCGGCCGAACACACAATGGGCACCGTTCGATAATAATCGCGCGAACGTCCAGTCGCGCGTAATCGGCGGCGGAGTTCGGAAACGTTCGTAGTGTGCGTGTGGTCCGGAAAATAGCTCTAAAAACGTACGACGTTTGAAACGGTCGCCCCTGCAAACGTTCGAAGCGTTCGGCTTTTCGTACGACCAAGTGTTGGACTCGGTGCAACCGAAAATGTGTAGACGTCGAACGCACGCGCGCACGTCAATAAGCGAAAATTCGCGCGAGAACGCGAAATAAATCGATTAACCGACCGGAATAAACGGACACGATAAAAACGCGACGAGAATAACAATGGTGGACCGTCGTAAACGGCACGGCTGGTTGGAGACAAAGCAATTCACGTTATGGTCGCGCGCGTTGAGGATCGCGAACGGCGACGATCCGTTCGTCGAACACACGCCAAATGGAAAAACTCATAACGGAAACGCGTTATCGTACTTGATCCCCTATAGTCCGTAAAACAATTGTCGCGACAATAGCGTCGATTATTTTCGAAAATATTCGTCGAGTTCTGATTGGTGGGTGAGTGTAGTCCAGAGTCGACGTCTGTGTTCGTGATTTGTGGTACGGGCGTAGTTGGACGATTAACTGCCGGCGTAATTTACGAAACGAACGCGCGGCAACGTCGCACGGAAAGTGGCGAGCGTTCAAAAGTTCCGATCGTTTCGAATGTCTGTCGCTCGGTCTTCGTGCGGAAAAACAAAAAACGTGCCCCAACAACGACCCCCAGGCTTCGTCGTTGTTTTTCGTAATCCGTTCGTATCGACCGTGAACGTTCCGAACCGTTTCGGTCGACGAAATATTATTTGACGCGACTTAAACCGTCGTCGGTCGCTATTGGAAAACGAGTTTTCCCTACGGGAAACCTAACCTATCGCGCGCTCGTCGTTCGGACCGTGCGAGCCATTTTCCACGTACGCGCCGACGGCACTTATCGACGGAACGGACGTTTAACGGGCGCCATTGAATGTCGAGCGCCGACAAGCACCGTCGGCGCTCGCGGAATCCGGCGAAGGAAAAAGTTACACTCGCGGTCGGTCGGTAACGACCAAAAATCGGACGGGGAACGTTCAATAAACGCGAATCACGTCCACCGCGTGACCAGACGACTATGATGACTACCGACGTCCGTCGGTAACGAACGCTCAAAATGAAACGTCGGCCCGAACACGAGAGTATAGAAGAAACACCGAACGTCAAAAATTCGTTATCCCCGCACCCACGCGTGAATATACCGCCGACGCGTTCTGCCGGCTACGAAATCGACTGTTTCGAGTTCACGACATTTCACGGCAGGGACGCGAACAATAAGCGTTTCGCTTTTTATTTACGCGCGCGGTGAACTATAGTCGGTATATTTTTGACCGTAATTCGTGTATTATATATATCGAGAAAAAACGCTCTAACTTTTCTAACCGTCCGTCGTCTGGCCCGCGGTCGAATGTTTCCGACGAAGTTGTTTGACCGAAAATATCCCCCCCTGCCGCGATTTAAAGGCTCCTCGATATAATTAATTTTCAACTCCGGCGAATAAAAATAAATAAATTATACGCGCCCGTCCGTTTAAACGGAACGTGCCCTCCAGTTACCACAAACAACAATCGCATACCTATAATATATATATATATATATATATATATATATATCTTCTTTGTATTCGAAACGGAATACTTCCTCTTCGGAAACAACAAACGCGAATCTCCCCCCACCACCAGTTTGTTTACTTAGACTTCTCTGTCTTACGCGTTCGGAAACGGACGCGTAGAAAAAAATTCAATTAAATCTTTGCTCGAACTTACGGTCGGCTCCGCGGAAATTAAATTACGCGGATCGAAAAAATAAGAAAGTTTCGTCGGGCCATTCCGAACAGTAAAATCGTTTAATTTGTCGTCTCCCGCTCGTCGTACCCCTGGGCGAGTGTCTGAAATTGAAACCACGAATATTACGAAATTTCGTACCAAATCCCCCCTCTCCCCCCCGGTGGTAATAATCGTCGCGAAGAAAAAAGGTTTTCCCATTAATTTTCTCGTCGTTTTCCGACGAAAATTCACGCTCGCGCTTTTCGCTCGTGTCCACCTAATAAACTGCGGGGCCTAAGTACGAGTCGAGTACAAATTTCGCGTAAAACGGACTAATTACGAACGGAATGGCGTACCGAATAGCGAGTGTAGCGTTTATTGTTCGTTCGATAATACGTGTTGGACGATTTCGATGCGCTTAAATTTTCGACGAAAATTACCGGCCAAACGCGCCAAAACGTTTAAAGCGAGACGGTCCGGGTGACGGACGGGTGCGTGTCGACGGTAATCTCGTCAATGTTACGCGCGCGAAACGTTGGACAAGGGAAACGTGCCGAACGAACGATAAAGAGTAATACGCGCGTTCGTTTACGATTGGCCACATAGACTGTCGTTTGTAAGTACATTCGGTAAAATCGGCGATCACGTGCGTACGAGGTGAACGCGGGCAAATCCATGCAGCGGGTGAACGGAAGAAGATCATCTTAGAAGACGCGTGAGCCGCGCACGTTGTGGTTTCTTCGTTGACGTTTACGCGCTAGCGACGACAAAAAATGGGCGAACCGTCGTCCGCCGTTCGTGATGTCACCGGGTCATCGATCACCGAGGAACAAACGCGGATCGATTCGTTTTGCAGGCGACAGAACCGAGTGCTCAAGGTCGAATCGGATGCGTACAAGTTAATGACGAATGTAGTGGACCTAAAATGGCAAGTGGCTGCGAGTAACGTCGACGAAAGCGCGCGCGTCGAAAAAATAATTCGTTTGTTGAACGGCCGAACAGGTCGTGAAGTATACCGTAGAATGGACGCGCAGGTTATTTGTTGGTAGTGTAAGTTCGTGTACGAATTCGCGAATAGAATAAAAGGCATAGTGTCGGCACTGAGTGGCGAAGGAAAGCACGTTCGGAAAACGTTTCAACGCCGGCGCTTCCAGCAACGAAAACGTCGAACAGACGATTGGGGCCGGCGGACAGACGCCCACCGGTGACGTTTCGGTTTCGCGACGAACCGCGCGTACATTCGTCGGAACGTTTCGTTAGCCCCGAAGTGTTTTTCCTTACCCCGTTCGTTTCTCCGTAAAGGGATCGACCTGTCGTCAGTGTCAGCGTAAAACGGTTCGTTGGTTTCGCGATGCAAATGTCGGCCCATAAACAACCCGTGGACGACCCGCCCACGCCCGTTTTCGATCCTAAGTAGGACCGAAACGGCAGACGGCGATACTATCCGTTTTTTACCGGACGTATTTCGTTATTCGACGGTCGTAAAAGCGATTTCGAAGTTTTCCAATCGCCGTCGTTATTATTGATTGACTGACACTGACGGCGCGGGCGAGGATACTTTAGAAAATAACGAAATCCCTCGCCCGGTGTTTCGTCACGAAAGAAAGACGACGAACCGCGAAATACGTAAACGCGTACGCAAAACACGAAACGGGAACGGCGTGTGGAATCGGAAATGTCGTTATTGCGCGCGGGAGACGCGTTTTTTATACGAATTAATCGGAACTTGGAACGACCGATAGTAACTTCGGTTCCCGGACGCGTACGTAAAAGCGAGAGTGTTTTAGCGACGGTTTATCGCTTTTCCTGTCCACGAACTATTGGCGTACGTCGTTTCGTTTGCGGGATAACTCTCTACGTCCTCGAAAATGGTCGTTCCGAACTGTTTCGGTAGTCGCGTATCCGTCCCTGGGCGCGATGTAAATAACGTGAACAACGACCCTCGCCCAAAGTGCCCCGGGCGGTTTTTCGTTTCGGCAAATCGCTACGTTTCAATGGACCCGACCGGGGGTCGGCACGACGATCAATTGCCATAAACGACCGGCGATCGCGTCCGCGTTCGATATTCGCGTTTACGATTCGCGTTTTTCGACGGGCGCACGAAAAAGTACGGACCGCGGTACGATTTAGAACGTAAACTAAATATTTTCCCACGGCTTCCCGAGCGAACAACGACGACGATCGTTTCCGTACGTAGTACGCGTACACATGTTCGCGTAGCGGAACCGAAAATAAAACGCGCCGGGACGACTCGCGACATCGGTCGACTGCAGAACGGCTGACCCGGTTAGGCGAGCCGTTTCTGTGTCGTTTTGTGTTTGGTTTTTCGTACACATTAATGTTTACGGTCGGGCGGAATGACGAGTGGACGTGGCGCGCGCGTAAAAATTACTCTTCACGTCGACGTCCCGACGTAACACGGTAGAATATATTTTACGACGTCCGCTATGTTGTCCCTTCGTCGTATACCGCACACACAAACGTTCGCGCACAACTTTACGGAACACGCGCCAATATTTAGCGAGTCGAATTTCGCGAAATTACTAAACAAAGTCGGCCGAACTTCACAGACCGAGTTGTTTTAGGACTTGGGAAACGGCGGTACCGAACCACTAAAGCTTTTGATTGGCGACGATGAAACCGCCGGGCGGACGTGTGTGCGTGCGCGGTGACCCATTTAACGTTCGCGAATTCCGATTGATGTCGCGGACCGTTTAAAACTTCCGAACTCGCCAGACTGCCGCGTTCCCGAGTGCTGTTCTGTGTCGTCGAAATGATCGCGCGGCGGAACGCATTACGGGCAATATTAACAAACTGTATATAATCGTCCTGGTGAATATTCGTATTTAAAACGTCCGAAAATATTGAAACGAGACGACGAAAAATCGAATAACTAGATCGGTGAAAATCGCGACGAAACGTATTTTTTCACGATACCGAAACGTCGAACGTGTTTTGGCCGCGACGAGGGAGAGACCGTACGGTATACAAACAGTTCGGGGGCGGCGTTGAAATTATAACGAGTGCGAGAGCCGTTGCGTTCCGAGGTGTCCTCGGCGCGTCAAATGTACCGGACACGTCGTAGCCGTTTTACGTTCGGACGAATGGCCACGTTAATAGGATCATTTTTCGACAAAGTCGTCTTTGGTCGACGAAACAAACGACGCCGGTTTACGCGATTTATTATAAACGTCGCCGGGACAAGTCCTCTGATATATGCCTGGCTTAGACTTGCGTCGTGTGTGTCAGGACCTGCGCAATATGTACGAGGGCAGTATGATAAGTAGCCGTGTTTGTAATAAAAAAAATAGAATAAAAATTCGACGATATTATTATAATAATTCGACCCGTCCGAAAACTATATATCGTTAAACCGTTTAAAATCCGCCTCTGTTTGGACGATTACTTCGTCGTTTGACGTGAACCGCTTTCCGCAAACGGATGAAAACAAATATAAATCGCCGGGTGCCAAATCTGGCGAATAAGACGGTCGAGTTAGCGATTCGTAGCCTAATTCGACCAGTTTCGACGTGGGCCGAGTGAGCTGGCGCGTCGTTTTCCATATTAACGAACGGTACAAATTCGTTAAACTTATCAAAGTCGTCGAAAAAACGTACGCGACAAAAGTGTTTGAAATTGTATCGAACACCCTTGTTAAGAGACAACATCATTGACATTTTGTATCAGCGATGCTAATCGTTGTTGGTTACTTATCGTATAGCTCTCGTGTGTGTGTGTGTGTGTGTGTGTGTGTATATATAATTGTGCCGATTAAGTACCGCGAACCGAACGGGCACTATAACGTTCTTTATTGTACTAGATTGCGTAAAACTTAACGAGCGATACGACAAAATTACGATTACAGGTAACCAGCTGGTCGTCGAACCTGTGAGAATATACAATAAAACGCGCGAAAATAATTTCAAGGAATAACCTAACGCTTAGTGAGATACGTCGTCAACGGAACCGCCACTACTTTCACCGACGCACGACGAATTTGTCGAATACGTGTGACGTGTACCGTACGACGGTCTGCTCGACCACTGCACTCGAGACGTGGCGGGGTCGGATCCACGAAACACCAGGGGGAGAGGAAGGGGGAAGTTATCGGAATTTTCGTCACGACGGTTCCCCAATTACCGGACCAACTGTCCGAGATCAAGCCGACCCGGAACAGTGTATTTATTTTGCGCGCGTTACGACGAATTAAATTTCCGATACGTATATACATTTCTTTGTAGTTACAAGTTTCGAAAGAAACGTCTCATCCACGGGCTTTTTCGGGTCGAATAGTTTAATTCGTTACGCGAAAACAAAACGACAAAACACGCGTACGCGTCGTAATCGTGAAAAGATTACACTCGTCGCACAATTTACGTTTTTTTTTTTTTTTTTTATTCTCTTATTTCGTTTCGAGAAGAACTTAATCGGTATCTGTATACGCCGGTATATATATATATACGTAGAGTACAACGCGGTAGATAAGACGCGCTTAAAATATAATCCGGAAATTCGATTTAAGCGTAACAAAGATACGCCCGAGATTATAGGGAAAGAGAAAACAAAGAAGGCGCGTAACACGGAACGAACTAGGTCACGGCGAACGATATGTATATTATTGTTTCGACGTTTATATTATACGAAACGCCGAATAGTCTCGTTTTCCGAGCGGCATTCGTGGCCGACGGGCCGTCAAACGTTCGGTTTTTATAAATACGAACGGGCCGACGACGGCGAACCATTTAGAACGGTCCGGGCGATTCGTGTTGTGTTCCGTCGGAACGTTTTCCGGAAAAATCGAATTCGTCCGATCGACCGCCCCGGTCAGCGGGGTTCGCGTTTCCCGGTCGGTGGATCGCCAAAACCGGTTACCTACGCCCGCGGTCTCTTCGTTTGGACGACAACGACGATGTGGAACCGGACGCCGAACGAAATCGCGTACATTCGTCCGAACCGACGACGACGACGAAACAACCGAACCGGTTAATTAACACGCGGTCCTTTAAATCCATCGTGTTTCGGAATTATCGTTCGTGTTTCTGTCGGCGTATGCCCAACGTAATACATACGAGAGCACGGCGGCGATATTTGTTTCGCCCGAAACAAAGTTTTTTCCGGAAATCTCGTCAAAACCGTCCCGATCGATCGAATAGACGCGCGCCCGCTTGTCGGCGCGTTTTCGATTACCGTTGAACGGACGCATTGGTTTAGCCGGCCGGGACGGACGTTTCGGAAGACCCCGAACGAACTTTGAACGGAACCAAAACCCGTTGTCGCGCGGAAGTTTTTCGAATACCGACGATTTTACTTTCGAAAATCGTAAAAATCGGTAACCAACCGCGTCGTTTCGGTTTTTTCACCAGAGATACTCACGATGAACGTCCTAACAGTCTCGAACTGATTGTACGCGGCCTATTCAGAATATTCGCACTCGCCGTCTATAGATATATATATATTGGGTCGATTTTTGGATATTCGATTCGATTACGGACAACGGCGCGTTGAAAAAAAGCAAACCGACCGTTTGTTCGGCGAATTTCGTCCACCGCGAAAAAAGGTCGAAATCGTCCTCGCGACGATTTCCGTGTTCGGTATTTTCGTACCACGTGCGAAACGAACGATCGTCAATTACAGGTGGCACGCGCGCTCCCGGGGCCGGTAAATGTCCCGGAATTATTACGGTCGAAAAGTATGTAGCCCATAAATCAAAAACGTACAACGATCGAAAGAAACGATTTTATTTAATAAAGTCGCGTAAAAAATGTCTATACGTAATCGCCGCCAAGCACGTTCTTACGTTTTTCGTATCTCCGTACGAGTTTACAAATCCCTCGTCGAAGAACGTCCAATTAGGGGGGACACCCCACTCGTCGTCCACTGGCGCGGTAAACGGATATTTACGGTTAAAGTGTTACGGGCCGTTACAAATGCGCAGAGAGGTGTGCGAAGTTTACGGGGAAAAAATTATTTCTCGAGGCGACCGATCGGAAAGCGATACGTTTACGAATGGCCGAACGGATAAACGTGTACAGCGTACGGAAACCGACCGCATCGACAACAACCGAGGACGTGGCGCGCGCGAACGATTATCATTTAAACGAATCGGAACGGTTAACGAAATTACAGAAACACGGGGAATTGATCGTGGCCAGTACTCGCGAAAAACGGACTAGATATCGCCTAGACGACGAGAAACTCGCCCCATCGGGTGACCGGTGTTCCGTAACTGGACGGCGGTTATTTTTTACAAAGAAACTCTTACGAAAAATATAAGTGCGCGATTGGCGATCGTATTTTTACGTAATTTTTTTATAAAATTAATTCTTTTTTTTCTTTCGAATCGTAGCACTTTTCGACCTATGGCCAACTTATCTATTGATCGACCGTCGTACATTGGACGTAGTGCACTCGAAAATATGAACACGGCCGGCGGTTTCCTGTGCGCGAACGTGTCTCGATCGGAAATCCGACGAAGGGTCGGGGCACGTTGACGAACGGCACGTGTGTGTTAGAGCGAAATTCGGCGAACGCGACGGAATCCGCGCGTACTTGGGAATCCAAAACGGGAACCGTAACGATTTCGCGGGACGGTCTGATATTTCACGCACACACATAAATTACGGTGACAATAACGAAAATCGCGTGCCGTTTCGCGCTATGTACGTCCGTTTTACGACGGCGTCAAAATAATCGCCGCGGCGGAATCGTACGTGTCCTGCGCTCCTCCCCCCTCGATCGGCTTTCGCGGAATGTGTTGACGCGGGTGCGCGCGCGCGTTCCGGACAGATATATTCGCGTACAGCGGTATTAACGTATACAACCGAATGGAGGGTGCGAAAGGCGAAAGGGTCGAAGGTGAACGTCCGGACCGGTTTTCGTACACCCGGGGAGGATGTAGTCGACCATATCGGTGTTGGGCACCATCCCTTCAGCCGGTCGGATGGACGGTAGAATCGATCGGTCGTCGGTTGAGATTCGGTCCGTTCGGGAACGCACGAATCGCTTAAGGTTGGTTCGGTTAGTAAAGGACCGATGTAAGCGGTGCCGTCTCAGGGGGACTGTCCTGATTCCGTTCCACTCGTGTGTTAGCTTAAGCTATCCAAAGGAACATAGTTGCCCCCCCCCGTGGCGGGGGATTGTCCTGTCACCGCGCACCGTTGGCGCGATAGTTTTTAAGAAGTGTTAGTTTTTAAGAATTATCGTAAATTATGTGGGATGTACACCTGGAGGGATTAGGTAAGACAACGCGGGGATAGCTCACGTTGGTCGCCTTTCTCATTATGGACGATCGTTTTTCGTAAAACCGTTTTCGTAAATATCGGTTTTCAATAAACGATGGCCACTCGCTGCCTTCAGACATTCCGGGCCAGTGAGGGTATTGCCGATAAGGTATAAAAAAAAAAGTCGTCTAGTTTAAACGAGTCGAGTATATAGCGAATCGATATGGTATCGATTTATCAAAGATATCACCACGCTTAAGGTTAGCGCATCGAGGACTCTGGAGACGAAAAATAATCGACTCGTATCGGTTATTATTAACGCGTTCGTATTCTAAAGTCTAACGTTGGTTTTTTATTTTATACGAGTGCCGGTGAACGGATTCGACCGATTCGTTGTAAACACGTGACGCGGTTGCGATTGTCGGTGGGCGGACGCGATATTTCGTTCGTCTCCGTACGGTTCGTCGACAGTTCCCGGATGGAAACGCCACCGTCTCGTGAATGACGCCCGTACGATGATCGTCTGGTCGTCGTTCAATAACGGTCGCCGGGCCCCCATTCCGCCGGTCCCGTTCCTGCGTCCGCACGATTTTCGGGTTGACCGACGCCGTTCGGCACCTGCGAACGAAAACGGGAGACGGCCGACAGAATAACGAATTCGTTCGCGTCATTCCGTCGGCCGTACGTTTGGCGCCGCCGCGTGTTGGTTACCGTCGACTGCCGCCGGCCCGGTGGCCGAGCGCAGCTCGTCCACGTAGAACTCGTACACGACGTACATCATATAGCAGACGATCGCTACGGAAAAACGGGCCGATTAGAGCGAGTGCCGCCGGGACGAAGCGTTAATCGAACCGCTCACCGAAACTGAGCGCGCCCGAGACGAATATTTCGGATTTGCCTGTCCGCAACGTGGCCGCCACGCTGAACGCGGCGGACGGCGCGTAATGAACGCCGCACACGATCAGCCAGAAATTGACGTACTGCAAGTGGCGCTGAAACAGGCCGCGGCACGGTCGTCGTTCGGCAACCGTAAACGATTACTAATATCGACGGTGGTTAGCGGCGATCGGTTGGAATGGACACATGCCGGTGGTCGTCAACGCACCGGTCGCGTCGTTTAGTGCGTCTCGTCGAGTAAATTTTAACGCGTCAACCCACCCCTCGGGACGGACAAACCGATAGTAAACGTTTTTTGGTAACGGTAAACGAGTCTTCGGTAACGCGAACACGTTTGTTCGTTAAATTACGCGTAGACCCTTATTTATCCGAATATACCAAGTTCGATTCCGGTCGACGCGTCGTACGTTATATCGACCGTTCCGACAATTTCGCCCGTTTTTCTCGACGTCGCGATCGTTCGTAACGTATTAGGATTCAATTCAGGTCGATTCATTCCGGTTACTCGGTCCGGGACGCGACGGAGTTACGTTTTTTCGCAATTTCCGACGGTAAAATACCGTCTTCGAAAATTACTCGTTTTTTTCGCGATATAAAAATGTTTGCGAACGTAATTAGTGCGCCGTCTCTTTCGCGAACGCTCGCCACGGCGTACTATCGCGAAAAGTTTGTCCGAGTAACTTTTGTTACGGAACGATAGCCTTTTGTAAATTGGCGTAAAATAATTACGCGGTTGCCGGGAGCATTTATATACGGGGAGGGAAACGCCGAGATCCAAAACGGGCGTCGGTCACGCGGATGACGTCGGTATTTTTAATACGGCTGTATAGACGTAATCGGTTGGTGAACTCGCGTTTAGAGGAGCAGCGCGCGAACTTTCGGTGTCTTCGTCGTCGGCGGCTACTTGGAATTCAGCGAACGTCATTTTCCCGGTAGATTTACGGCGCGGCGATAATTGACGCGTTTTTCGAGTGTAACGCGAACCACTAGAGCGCTATCTTATCGATCCAGTGGTAGCCAACATTGTCGCGCCCGAATGGAGAAAGGCGAGAACGGGAAAGTCGACGATTCACCGGTCGTCCAAAATCGTACGGCGCGTTTCGAGAACGATATAAATGAACGATCGCGTTGAAAATCGACGCGACCAAAACGGACGTCCGTTGCCGGACCGGTGACAACGGTCGGGTCCCTCGCCGAAAACAATCCCCGGGGCCGACGAGTTTCGCGTCAATTAACGCCGCCCCCGGATCAATTACGGGCCCGTCGTCCGCGACGAATTTACGACCGATTTTCGAACGTACGTTACGTCGGTTATCCTTATCCGAATCGTATTTACTCGGTAAACGGTAAGTACTTATGGCGCCCGTAAAAGTGTCGGCACGAGCGTGTTGACGGTACGCGGACGATAAGACCGATACGCGTTACATACACGTAATTTAGGTGTCTCGTTACGGGCGGGCCAGGAGACGTGTATTTTTTTTTTTAAACGCCGACTCGGCGCGTTCGCGCGAATAATCGGCTAATCGTTATCGAAAATCGTGGGTTGTCGACCAGATGAACCGCGTGGTAAAATGATCGCCTACGACGACTACGCGCCACCGGGTAAACCGTGTCCGCTATCGTTTCGCGTACGTACATCGAATCCGTCGGAAAGTATCGAAATTGGCGAATTTTTTATTGACGCCGTTCCGTTGAAAATCTGATTCGACGACATTTTTTTTTTCCATTTTCGCGGTCGTACGACCACGGCCTAATCTAACAGCGAACTTTACCCGACACGCGCCGTACACACACTGCGCACTAGCGTATAAACTCTACTTACGGTGTACGTGGCCTTCCGTAAGTAATGACTCGCGTACATCACGAGAATGGAGGCGGATACTTGCAAACACGCGGCGCTCTCCGGATCTAGTTCGCCGTATTCTGTAAACAGAGACGAACGTTAGCCATACGTAGCTCGTACGGAATAGCCGGCTACGTACGTACGAAGGCGATTTGATTCGAGCATACTTAAACATTCGGTTGTCTCGGGAAATCGAAACGATCGTAACCGACGGAGTCGTACGCGGTAGCCGAATTGTTTAGACGAATTTTTCTGATCTTTCTCCGTTTCGCTCCTTCCGCCACCCCCTCCTCTCTCTGGGACAACAACCATCCGGCCAATTGGTTTTCCCCATCGACTATTGTCTCATCGAGACCACCGGAATACGTTTCCGATCAATCACGATCGAAGAGCCGGTAACAGTAATTACCGAGCGCGTTTCTACGGCGACGCGGACTAACGTTAACGTTCCTGTAGAGTACCTAAACGAATTTTCCCGAAAATCGCGAAATGGAAACGGTACATTCGTCGTCATGTATCGTGAAAACCCCTTTAAGTAATTTCGAAAATTAAAAAAAGCGATCTACGGTAATACGCGCGATCGCTCCGTTCCGGAAACAATTCTAAGCACGAAATTCCGTCCTCGAAAAAGAAAACAGTCGCCCGTACTGTTTCGTACTAATTCGTTTCGAGTTTTTCGTCGATCGATCGAGATAATTGTAGCGTCGCGGCGGCTCACCGTAAAATATACAAGCTCGTTTGGCGGCAATACGAACGAAGTTGCGTCGTTATTTCCAAAAAGCTTACTCGACGAAACATCGTTTACTATTATTATTACGAGAAACGTATTCGCCACGTTCGTTCCACTCGGAATCCGTTGGGCAAATATCGACGTTTAAACGTGTTTACGATTACGACGGTGTTCGCCGCGGGTAATTACGATATATCGCCGGCGCGAAAACCGAAAATTCGATCGTGCCCGAGAAGAAAACGAATATTTTCGGTGTCCGCGGACGATTTTTTATTCGTAACGAAATCGACGATCGGTTTTTGTGGAAACGGTAAACGACCCGACCGACGCGCGAATAAAACGGACAGAACGCCGGAAACCGACCCGACCCGTCGGCGAGTCGACCGAATTTACCGACGTCGCGGCGAATAATCTCCGTACGTAACGATGTTTTCGAACGTTCGTTGGCGCGGTACGTTTACAGCGTTCCGTTTTCGCTTTACGATCGTAGAATTCAATCGCGGATTCGAACGAAACGTCCGACGACGTTCGTTCTAGCGGCTCGCGCACGACCACGGGACGACGTGACCGTCATACCGAACGGCCATTAGTATATCGTCGTCGTGTCCGAAAACGGATTTCCACCGTTCGGAAGAGTCTACGCGTTGGACGGGAACGTTTAACCTGTTACGAATTTCGCGCGCGCACGCGTACAAACGCGCCCGTGTTACAACGCCGCAGATAACGGCCGCGCCCGTTCACTTTTATCTAAACGATAGTGTCGTCATAAGCTTTTACGGGGTAATCGCTCTTACAAATAATATCCGTCGGCTAATTAATAACGTTCGTCGAGTAGAACTAACTTCGCGGCGCCTAAGAAATTCGTGTTTATTCGTCGACGGCCGATAAAATTCGCGTACTCGTAACGATACTTGCGCGGAACGAAATAAAACGCCAATAGCGTCGACCAATTACGGAATCGGAAAAATGAACCGACCCTTATCGAACGGCCGGAAAACCTAACCGTTAGGCTACCCCGTCCATTGTTTAAAACGTCTGGTGGGAAAACGGTAATACGTTGTCGACGACGAAACGTTCGTTTTCGGGAGTTAGTTCGATCGAATTCGCGCGACGAACGTTCCGTACATTCGCGACGGGAACGTTTGCCGACACGCGTAGACCACCGATCGTTCGCGGCGCGCGTACTCTAGTTGCCGTCGTCGTCGTCGTCGTCGCCTCGGTAACTGGAAAACCACTCACCGAGTATTTTGTCGTAGACCTCGACCGCCTCTTTGTCCGCGGCCATTCTGGCGCGCCACTGGCCGGAGTATTTGACGATCGACAGCAACGCGTGAACGAACTGCAGCCACTGGAAAACAAAAACGAGACGGTCCCGTCATACCGCGTGCCCGTCGCGATACGGTCGCGCGCGAAACTCACGAACTCCAGCAAAGATATTACGCGCGTAGCCGTCCGCACGTTCGTCATACCGAACAAGCACGGGGTGTCCGCCATGTTATTATTATCGGCCGTCGACGATTCCGGTGACTCGGCCGGCGGTGCGTGTCTTCGTTTGTCGGCGAAAACGCTCGGTCAACCGGCGTGCGCGCGCCTGTTGTTCCGCGGAGCACGCGAACGCTCGAGTGTCGCGACGAACGTCGGGGGGAACCGTCCAAACGCGTCGAGTAGGCGCGAAGTAGTCGCGTAAATAATACGCTGATAAATCGCTTTGTCGTTTATACGGAACGTTCGCGGTGGCGATCATCAATCGATCGTCGTTCGGTCCTCATTTGTCGTGGACTCGAATTTTCTCGACAATTCCTTCGAAAATCCGCCCGTAACCCCGACCGGAAAACTGTCGACACGTTTTCAACGAAATTCGTTCCCTCGTAATCGGCGGTCAATGTTCGGCGGCCGGTCGGCAACATTCGTTTCGAACGCCCGAAATTTGGTTTTGTTTTTTTTTTTTTCGAAAAATCGTCCACGTCCTTTCGTCGTTCACGCTTCGCGTAAATCGAACCGTTTACGTGTTCCACAAAAATGACGCGCAAACGCGTCGTAAATATCGAAATTCGTACGAATCCTTTTTGACCGACAACCCTTATGGATTTTACCCACGACGGAACACAGATCGTATTCGTTAATGAACCAATATACCGGCGTCGTTCCCAATCGTTTTTTGAACGCCCGTCGCTTTCCGATATATTAACGCGATTTCGACACAAAGTGGCACCCGCGCGCAAAAGCGATTTACACACCGATCAAAAGGGCGCGGCAAGAGTTCTCGTTGCTGTTGCCCTTGGGATTCCGCGTCTCTTATCTAATCTTTTATTGTACGCTTAATAAACGACGAAAACAGTTTTCGTTAATCAATACGTTTTACGTTTGTAAAAACAAAAAAGATCGCGAGTACGGTTTTTTTTTTTTTTTATTCGTATCACATAATAATCGGACGCGTTTGCGGCGCTAAAACGAACAAAATACGCGATCGATAGTATAGGCTACCGAAACAACGTCCGTAGTTCGTACAATGCGTAATAGTTCGAGAAACGATAGCGAATGTTCCTTTAAAAAGCCTTTGGAACGAAAAAAAAACGGGCCGAAACGAACGTCGTTTATTACGCTCGGGTACGTACGCGACGCGCTGGTAACGTATCCGCGAGAATTTAACCGTTTTACGGTATACGTTTAAAAAAAAAAAAGATCCGGCCAGTGTGTCCCGACGGATCGTGTGGTTAGTTTCTCGGCCGCAGGATTATTTGTAACGATAGCGTGTACGGCGATTCCGGAGGGATTTCCCCCGCGTGTCGGTTGTCCGACGTTTTCAACGGTGACCGGACGCGGTGATTGGCCCGACGACGTCCGCGTCGTCGACCGTCTCGATGGTGACCACGTGGCTGGTCGGTTCCGGGGACGTTCCGCCGGCGCCGGACGGCGGCTACGGAACAAAAACGACGACCGGGTTAACCGTCTACGAACCGAACGGAGCCATCCTCCCCAATCGTTATACGTACCGTCGGCGGATCGTCCAACGGCGACGGTCCGCGTTGTTCCAGCGTGATGTACGAGGACATCTCGTCCGCGCGAATCCGACGGACCACCCACACCTTGCCGCTTTCGAACACTGCGCGGACAAGACGTGATTAGAGTCGGCGCGCGCGTGCTACGGTTATATGTATATACTTAACCGCAAACCGATATCGTTTTGACGGCGAGCGCGGACACACGGGGCGCCGGGAACGCGAAATATAAACACGCGATCGACGACGGGACGTAGAGATTGTTGAGCGTCAGCCATACCTCGACGTCGTCCGCGTTATTGTTGAACTGGAACAAAAAACGGTCGGCCGTGCGGAACCGATTTGAACGTCGCCCACACACACACACACACGTAGACGTCAACAAGTAAACGTTTACGTTTCGCGAGTTCGGAGCGTCCGCGATAGTGAAAAACATTTTTGTTTTTTTTATCGTATTAGCACACGCGCCGCCCCCGAAGTACGATAAAATGTTTAGCCGTATTTGTCGTTTACTTTTCGAGCGACGACCGCTATGGTTAGACCGTGCTTTTCGAGCGCCGTTTCGGAACGTCGAACTCGCCACGATCGAAATTTAACAGAGACGCGACGACGCGTAAGGAGGGACGCGAAAACGGCGCGCGATCCGAACCCTGGCCGATAATTCGCGAACGCCTCCCTCCGACTCGTCGATTGCGCCGTTAAAAAAATTACCAACGTCGCGCGCTCAAATCCGTTCGTTCGTTTGTGGGCACGTTTCTTACGATCTCGGTTAGCACGCCGATAAGACGACGGAAAAACGTAGTCGTCACGTTTAAACGGTTCGGGGTGTTTAGCGATTTCGCGAAACGTACGAAACGTAAAAAAAAAAAAAAACGAAAATAATCGAAAAGTTTAAGGAAACGTCGGAGCGCGTCGAAACCTATACGAATTTTTTCGCCTCCTCCCCCCGCCACCGCCGGAGAAAATTCTGAATCCAAACGCTCCCCCTCCCTTACATATAGGCTTTGCCGGTGCGCGTCTGTGACTCGATTAGTAACTTGGGTATACGTACCAAGATCTTGGCGTTTCGTAAATGGTAACTCGCGTACGCCGCCAGAACGATGTCGCAAATTTGAAACGTCAGCGAAATGTCGTAGTAAAATTCGTCGAATCCTGTGGACAACAACGTATTATTTACGTCTTAGGCAATTACGGGCTAAAATGTGCGAGGCGTGCGCGTACTCGTTTTCGATTTCTAATGACGCTACGAACACGAGTTACGTACGAGTTAACCGAGGACGGTCATCGTTCGACGGCCGTGCGCGACCGCAAAACGGACACATCGAACGCCGGAGCCAATAACGGCGTCGTCGCCAACCGATCTACGAATATTTTTAGTGAAAAAGTTTTCGCGCGAATTACGAGCAAAAAAAAAGAAAAACACTCGCCGTCTATGATACGTAATTAGAATTTATCAAATATCGTTTCGGTTTCGTTTCGACGTATAAATGTCCCCGAGACTGGACGAGTTAATCGACGTAATTTGACTCGTTAAACAAAGTTATAAGAAAAATTGAAATGTAGTTAGGAATTTTTTTTCACGAACCAATTTAATTTGCTCTAATTGAATGTTAACATTTTTGTAATTGAATACTAAAAAAAAAAAAACAAAAAAATTATGCGAAGGAAAACTTTTAACGGATATCTTATCAAGTTTTTCGTGTAACCTTTAAAGCGAAAACATGTTTTTTATTCGCCAGTGTAGGGAGTTTCGATTTAATACGTATGACTTTACGATTGTTATATACGAAAGGTGTTCAAAAGGTAACGGGAATTTCAATACATTTCGCGAGTTTCGAGAGTCCGATTGTGAACATTTTTTTTGTAGCGAAACAATTCGTGGTTTTTGCACCACGCGCATATTTCGTCGCTTGTTCGCGATATTTCGGCCAAACGTAAAAACTGTAACGATGCCCCAGCCTCCATGATATTCGCCATCCGTTGTTCCGTATGACTTTTTTGTATATTTAAAAATATAGAGAACCTTAAAGGGCCGTCGTAACGGAGATGATATTAAAAGCGCGTCGCTGAAAGAGCCAAAGGCTATCCAGAAATATCGAGTTTGAAAAGTGTTTCGGGGAAGAAGCGCTGGCACAAGCGCATAATATCTAACGGGGACTATTTTGAAAGAGACAACGCTAACGTAGACGAATAAATAAATATTTCTTTCAAAAAACGAAAATTCGCGTTATTTTTTGGACGCACGGCTCGTATTTATATTCTACGTACGGGTCGGTCAATGCGACTTTTTCGAAACCCCACGAAAATTGCCTACGTAAAAACGATTTTTGGAAAATCCGCGTCGTTCTTTGAACGAAATTTAACTCGACGGATACCTTCGTACCAAGTGGTTTCGAAGTTTGAAAAAAAATCGCCGATCGACTTCGAAGCCGTAAATAAAGCGTTAACGTACGTTAAAACTAACGTTTAACGCTTCGACGTAAAGAATAGACAGTAAAAAAGCCACTTGAATAAACTCGACGCGTCCTTAGCCTTTTGCTGCTCCGAGGCCTCGACGCTACCATTTTTCGCCATCTCGGGCAAATACATTTATCGAGGCCGCGATGTTTGCGCGCGAAATAATCGATCGTATTTCGAACATCCTTGTCTAATGAGGCGACAAAAAAATTGTCGACGTTTCGAATTATTAGGAAAACTCGTGTCTGGCAATCGTAATAGTTTTACAAAATAGTTTACGAGTTTTCGATCGGTTTCATTTTAGACTTGGCGTTTCTCGGTCCGTGGTAATTCTCTGAAGAACTTACGCGGCGTTTACTAACGTCGAGCGGTGCTCCGAACGAAATTCACTAAGTTTCGGGCGCGCGACATTTTCGTAAACGGCTTACCGAAATAATAACTATTTATGTGACGGACATTACTGGGGGGGAGGAATGAAAAACGGAACGGACGTTCAACAGTTCGGGGCCACTCGAATACCGCGCGGCGGCCAATAATCGTCGTTCGACTTTGTTTTTTCCACTCTCGTAATTAAATTCTTTCTCTCTCTCTCTCTCTCTCTCTGCCTTAGACCAAATGGACGTAATTATTTTTCGCGATTAAATAAGCGTCCGGAACGTTCGCGGCTCGCGTAATATTCTTGTACCCGACGGAAAAACGTTCGGAACGCGACTCCTAATTTCCTCACGTACGATCGAAAATGGGCTGTAAAATGTTTATCGGAAAAAATCCCGCGGTTGGTTTTCTTTCTATTACTATTGCCGTTATCCGCGACGAATGTAAAACGCCGATTTTACGACTTAAACGTAACGCGTATATATCCGCGTATCCGGTCCCAGAATCGCGTATATCGTCGGCGGATCGTAAAGAAATCGTTCCGTTTCCGGTCGCGTACAAAGTGTACCGGATTTCCGCCGCGATAGTTTTTAATTGGTCGTCGAAGTGTACCGTGCGCGAAACGTGATATACGCGAGCCGAATCGACTAATTCGTATTTCGCGCGTAGTCGTTCAACGCCATACAACGAACGTTCACTCGAGATCGGTTATCGTCGACACGGCCGCGGTTAATTCGCCCGATTGCCGTAACGAGTTCGCGCCGCACATTTCGAGCAGCGCTTTGGCCACGAAATACGAGGCGCGTTTCGGTCCTTCGTTCCCCGGCGAATCGCCCAGTACGGGACGGTTTCGATTTCGTTACGTTCCACCCCTTCGCCGCTGGACGGCATTTTGTCGTCGTTGGGCGCAATTGTACGAACAATCGCTCGACAACCGTAACGGAAACGACGGACAAGGCACGTCGTCGTCGGTAAAACAAATTCCGATTAGACGTTCCGCCGAACGTTTCCGCGATTAATTAACCGACCGGTCGAATTTCGTTATCTCGGGCCGATAACCGACGAAGAAATTGGCACGGCCGAACACGCGCCCGTAACGTAACAATTACGACGTGCCGATTGTAATTCCGCCGGGCGTCACCGTTGTCGTCGACGATAACGTTCCCGGCGTATTTATCGACACGCCCGAATATTTGCCGCGTATTCGAAATGTCGATATTCTAGAAAATCGCGTGGTTTTTTCAAACGGCCGTTTCGTTATACCGATAATGCCGAACCGTCGTACTCTAGGACGTTCGCCGCGTAAATTCGACATTTCAATCGCGGCGAACGTTTCGAATCCCGAATTCGTGAGACGAATATATCAAGGAGGTCAGGTTATTGGCCGAGCAGACTCCGGTGGTGTGTCCTATATAACGTATCGGTTTATCCGCCGTACGAAAATGAAATACGGACGATCGACGCGTAAACGACGAAAATCGAACGGTTTAGTTCTGTCGTTACTTTCGACGCGTTTTTTTGTGCACACGTTCGTGTCGGAGAAAATCGACTATGGAAAACGGTTTTACTGTGAAACGGTCGAACCCGCGGATACAGTAAGAGAACAAAACCGTCGTAACGTTTTCCAATTGTTCTTCGACGAACGAATTTCGACGGGAAACGGTAGGGTTTTTCAAAAATACAAGAAACACGTGTATGTGTATACGTTAAGTATACGCGTCGAAAACGCCCCGCCGATTAGGTGTGTGCGCGGCGAATGCCTGGCGCGGAGCCGTAGGTAACACGATGGTGGAGACAACGGTACTTACTAGAGAATCCGTAGGCGTTGAAACGTTTGGCGTCGCCGAGCCCGTAGCGACGGAGCACGCAACTGTTGGCCATCAGTATCAACGAAACGAACTGGATCCACTGGAAAATGAAAAGGAACGCGCGTGGTGAACCGGCGGGTTAGCGGTGGCGGGTCCGGGTACTTACGAACTGCAAGGCGGTAAGGGCGTGCAGAATTTTGCACGGACTCGGGCCGGTGATGGTGAAATAGTACGCGACGCCGGGCGACAGGATATCCGACCATTGCGGTTTCTCCACGTAATTCGAGTTGACGATCATCGGCCCTTTTCGCTTTTCGGCACCCAACCAACGTACTTGCGCGCGCGTCTAAGACCGAACGGCGACGACGACGACGACGACGACGAATATGCGCGGTTCCGGACGTTTTAGTGCCGTAGATAACGCGTTCGTAAAGATAAACGCGCGCGTAACGTGACACCTCCGGGTGTGTGTGTGTGTGAAAGGGAGGGAGTTTTAGTACGCGAGGAATTCGGACGAGAATTTTCCCCGACTTCGTCTAAAGGCTATAATGGTGAACGCGACGAACGCTTCGAACGGCCTAGGGAGTAACGGGCGCCCGTCAGACGGTCCAGACACGATATCCAGTTCAACTACGAATAGATTTTATATACGTAATTGGCGAATACGAATCGAAACCCGGAGCGGCCATTTTATTTATTTAATTCGACGGGTAACGTCCATTTTTTGACGAGCGCTTGAAAACCATTTACGATTAATCGATTTACATTGACGCGCCCGAGTAATTACGCTAAAAGAAGTATCGGCGTTGGCTTTTGACGCGGATAATCTTCTTAACGGTCGGACAATTGATGGTCGAATAAGGCGCGCGTATATCTAGTGAAAGGAGATCTCGTAAGGAGCGGTATATCTAGAAGAACGCGACGGAAACAGAGTAACGGAAAAAGGACGGGAGAATCGATTTTATTGTTCGATAATGAGATATTGAGATAAGTAGAGCGACCGGCGGTGGCGGTTCGCGAGGCATTTTAAGGCGTACGTTTAGCGAATCGTAAGAATGTACCGTTGTGCACGTTAAAGGTGTTTTGAACAGTCTTATGTGAGGTACACGTCGATTTGAAGAACGCGGTCGCCGACGACTAATAAGACGTGAAACGATCGAAACCGGTGACGATTCCGTCCGAAAAGCCTTCGATCTGCCCCGAAACGAGCGTGAAGACTCGACAATGAACGAAAGGGGCGAGCCGTAAAAAACGCGAAAATACGTTCTGCCGTCGTCGGTGTTTTTGTTGTTATAGCGTTCGTAATTTTTTTTTTATAGATCGTTTACCGTTTACTGCGAACGGCTGACGCCGTAACGGACGCGACGTGATGTACGGTACACGTAAGCGGACCGCGTGTGCTATGTACACAGTGTATATATATATACGTCGCGATCGTCCGACAGTGCTTAAAAAAAAAACCG
>JAIPRN010001683.1:0-41091 GCA_025469175.1 Geopemphigus sp. TES_GeoC_2020
TTCTTCCAACTTTCTCCGTTAATAGTTTACTACCATGTAATATAACAAAAACTTCAGCCACAGCAACGCGTAGCCGGGTCTCCTAGTATATATATATATATATATATATATATATATATATATATCTATAACCGCCACTAGCTGTATGTTGTAAAACGTTTGAATTGAAAACAATAAAAATCGTAATACAAAAACGCCGGTATCGTTATTTATTTGGAATTACGGAGTCCGAATAAAGCGAATATATTGTTAACCCTGGGAATTTAATGGTATTGTCGCCGTCGATGGCACACCCCATTGGAGTTTTCGGTTTCGAGGTATTTTCGCGTATACTACAATCGTATTTTGAACATAAGAACGTAACGAACGGAATTCGTCGACATTTTCAATATACCGCGGGGTTTTTAATTAATTGTATTCGCCATCGTTTTGAAATAATCGTCGAAAAAATATAATCGCTTATAGACGTAACATCCTCTTTTGTTCAAATAAACTGTAACGCGATTTGATACAGTTCGCGTTTTATACATAACGGGTTACTTTAAATAATTCGTTTAATCGTATTAACGTCGTATATTTTTTTTACAATACAAAAACGTATATAATAAATAATTTCGCTTTATCGTACACGTTTACGAGTGAATCGACGCGGTATTTACATTCGTATGTTTTGTACATAATTAACGAAACTACTCGCGCTTTTTACATTAAAAATATTTATATATATATATTTCGTTAAGTCCCGGGAGTGACACGCGAATGGCGCCGCCGCCGCTTTTTTCTGACTACCATTAAAAGATATACACGCGTAGAAATTTCGTGACATTCGGTTCAGTCCTTGGCGAGGAAGGTGAAGTTACCGTTACGTTTGTTTACGTTTAAATAAAACGATAAAAACGAGTTTCGCGCGTTAATCGAACGCCGTGTTTTAATTGGAAAAAGCTCGGTAATGGCTCGAAAAGTGTTAGATGGCGCCGATCGACAACCACCATTTCCCGATGGCGCGCGGATTTGAAACGTGATCAACGGACAACAAAGGTCCACCGGAAACGCAGAGCGCCCAGGCCGTTCAGAGGTGGCCACTATACGTACGAATACGTGGAAACTATTCTGAAAGTTGTTTTGTGTGTGTGTGTGAAGTCGCGACAGATAGTTAACGTTCTATCGTAGGGCGCCGTATTGAAAATTGCGAACTGGATACGAAAACGCGTTTGTCCAAGTTGGCGCTGCATTTGCTCACGGTGGAACGAATACGACGAATGTACATAATACAAAGCGCCGTTTACGCGTGATAAAAATAATCGTTCGCGTCAGTGGACGAAACACGGATTTATCGCCAGAGTCGAAATGTGCGTCAGCCGGAGTGGAGAGGAGAGGACGAAATCCGGCCAAAGCAGCCGAAGTCGGTCATGGGCTCTGTGTTTCGGGGGACACGCGCGGTATTTCGCTCATCGACTTGCTTCCGAAGGGCCATCGACAACGTTGGAATGGGCCCGTGGAAGGTAATTATGTCGACGATTTAAGTGAAATTTTGGATAAAAAAAAAAAACGGGAAGTTTTTTACCGGTTAGTCCCGGGACGACCCGCGTGTTTATATACACGAACGCGTACAATATTTATTGTTCGTCAGTTCCGTTAAAATTATATCGAGCTCCCGAGTAAAATAAATTAACGTATAATATATATTTTATATTAAGCTAGAACGTTACGAATTCCGGCCGAGTCATTGATCTCGTCCGGATGATAAGAGTAATATTGCGCGGCGAACGGGACCTAGTCCACTCTCACACACACGCAAAAGAAACACCGAGTGTCGTACGGGCGTTACGAACACGTTCGGGTAGGCGAACCGTGGCGATTCCGGTCCGGAATTAAACTTAACGCGGCCGGAGTTAAAGGTGGAATATCTCTCGGACGTCGTGAATGGTCTTGTTGTGCGGGCGGTGGTGCTGGCGCAGCCCCGCGGACTTTGTCGGTTTCGCCGCCAATTTCAATGTGCCGTTGTCGGTGTTTTTGCACGTGATGAAATGGCACTGTTCCCGTTTGGTGGCGGACCTCCGTACCTGAGCCAGCTGCTTCGCGACCGACGGCGGCAATATAATCTCCATCATTCTGCGGACATACGGTTGGAACACGCGGTGTAAATGTCATTTGTATTCGCCGCCGACCGACGGTTCGTGTCGGCAACGAGTTCGTCGCGGCCTCCCGGTGACGGTTGCGCCGAGTTTGCGTACGGAACGACGCGATTCGCGCGTTGGTAATCGCCACCGAACCGTGAACGAAAATCGTTTACCGAAAGAGAAGAAATAACACGAGTTCGTTTATTTTCGACTAAACGGCGAATATATATCGAATAACTTTACCGGTACCCAAACACAGCACACGACGGGTTTTCCGTCTACGCGGCGGATTTTCATTTCGTTCCCCGAGCGCGGCGGCCGACTACGACACCGACGGCGAACGCCATTCGACGATCGTTGACTGTTTCCCTCCCCCCCCCCGACACGTTCGTCGGTTAGAATTCGGAAGTTTCAACAACTACTACGTCCACCCATTTTTCGCCAACAACGGTTTCGATATAGCCGTCTTTCGTCGCCAACGTCGGCCGTTTCATAATTTCGTCATTATCGTTTTCCAGTCCGGAATGTATCGCGTTATTGGAACGCGGCGAACCCGCCGTGCGTCCCGTCGTCCCGCCGAATACGTCGCCGAATCGAAAAACCGACCTATGGTCCCAATTATCCCCGCGGGCTGGTGGTGAGGAGGATGGCGGTCGTAGTCGGGCGCGCGTGTCGCCTACCTGATGGGTTTGCTGCCCACTTTCATGGAGCGCATGGCCCTGCCGAACTCGCAGGCTATCCGCTCGCTGCAGTCCTTGCCGTCGATCGACTCGGTGACGAGTTTGGTGAGCGCGGCCAGTTCGTCGGGCGCCCGTTTCAGGACCGACTTGGACGACAGCAACGGTATGGGCAGCCGCGGTACGAACATGAGCGCGCTGAGGAACACCACGGCTACGCCCACGAAACCGGCCATGGCCACGAACAGCGGTTCCACTTTGGGCTTGGCGCTCATCTGGTTGCCCGCCGGGACGTCCATGTCCATCGACGGGCTCGGCGGCTGTGGTGGTCCCTGTTGCTGCTGCTGCTGCTGCTGCTGCTGCTGACCCACGCCGTAGTTTTGTATTTGCTGTAGTCCCTTGTTGTCCAGCGGGTAAAAGTAGAAATCGTATCCGGAAATCGTCGCGTCCGGTTTTTTCGAATCGTCTGCGAAACATCCCAAGCGCGCGTTTATCGTAAATACCGATCGGGCGGCGACGGCACTAAATGGAAACACCGAGACGCGTGCGATTCCACACCGTTCGAGCGAACGGACATTTTCTCCGGGCGGTCCGGCCATCGGTGTCCGCGCCGGCGGCGTTTTGGATTTGACGAAATTATGGCTCGATAAATAAACGATACCGTCCACCGGACGGTGCCGCGACGAGAAAACCGAACGCGGAAAACCGGTGACGGTGGTGGGTGTGTGTAGGTGCCGTGGTATCCCCCCTCCCCTCGCTCCCGTCGTGACGCGCGTTCCAGTTAGGCGAGTACGGTGTCCGCGTCGACCGCGAACGGCGACGACAATTTGAAAGCGCGCGGAGAATACGTTTGGTCGGAGGAAACGGACAACGACACGAAATCGCGTCCCGGCGGCGTCTGCCCGGTACAATTTCCCGGGGCGCGTTCGCCAACTGGAAACAACTCACTCCGGTAAACCACCCCACCCGCCGATGGGGGAACTCGCGGCGCGACCGGTGTCCATTTCGAAACAATCGCGGCAGTCAATCGTCGGCCGATTAGTCGACCGAGGTGGTTAAATTTACCCGAAAGAGCGTCGATTACGCTTTGCGGTATGGCGTTGCCGGGCTGTTGTTGCCCTTGGTTGACGATTCGGGTTTGCGTGTCCGACGCTTGTGGAAACGCGGCCGGATTGTTCTGCGAGCGTGCGGCGAATACCGAAAACAAAAGAAAACAAAAACGAAAAATAAGTAAGCGAAAAAGTCGTTTGGGCGAAAACTCTCCTCCCCCCCCCCCAAAGTCGTCTCGTACCGCGTTATGCCCGTAGTTGACCGGCAGTTTGGACAGCAATTGTATTTCGTTCCCGTGATACGGCCGCGGCGCGTCGTCGGGTATGTATTCCTCGACGTCGATCCGGTCGTCCATCTTCCGGGTGACTTTGGGCATGTCGCCGATCACGTGCTTGAGGAATTCGGCACCGGCCGGCCCGTTACCGTCGACTGTGCACATCAGCGCGTGTACCGCGAACACGAGCCAGACGGGGGACATTATTCCGCTGCGGCACCTGCCGACACAAGACGACAATTGACGGTTAGGTCCCGTATTCGGTACGAGAAACGACTACGGTTGTATTGCCCGGCGCGTATGGAGCCGACCGATACGGGAGGGTCGTCCGTAAGTAGTTCGTTCCGGTAACCAATAAGTCGCCGCGCCTGTCGACGTTATTCGGCGACCTACCGTACAACGAACTAATACGACGCCACTGTTTTCTTCGGGTTTCGTAATACCCGTCGTCGGGACATTCGTTTCGTCTCGACGGCCATCGTACGATGTTATTACGTTATTATGCGCGTTTATCGACGGGCTGAGCGAAAAACAAACGCGAAAGTTTTCGCTAACGTCGCTGCCGCGGGGACCGCTACGCCCTACCCTACGAACCGTCCCGATTCCCGTGTACCGTCTCCGTCCGTTTTGTTTTCGCGTACTCGTTCGTCTCGCGTATATTATTGTCGTCGCTGTTCGTCGAAAGTTCCCCCCGCGGACGTAGACGCGACCCGCTTGTGTCATACTACTCGTGGACCGAGCGATTTCTCCTTAACAATTTACTCGAATCGACAATTGTCCATTCCCCCTCCGTCCCTCGTGTTCCGTAACCGTAATTCGTAACGTCTCGCGGGCGTCGCACACGAAACGGACGATCGACGATTGCGTACGCCGTCAATCGTACGGACGACACGCGACGGAATAACCAATCACTTTCTACGCGCGCAATATACGCCGAACGATTGTCACCGCCACGGGGGTGGGCGGCCGGCGCATTGTTCGGACGTGTGGCGCGTACGCTTTTGAATTCGCCCGGTCCCGCGGCTCGGGATTATGTTTCGCGTCGTTCTCACCTCGGCACCGTCCCCGGAGAACACCGAAGGAACACGACCGGAAATTGTCCGCGAATTGACGCGACGACATTTACGGTCGGCCCCGTTTTTGTTCGCGCTGTTTCTTGTCCGTACTCGAAAACGTCTTAGGCGGTAATGAAGTGGAGAAGAATAAACGCGTCGTCGTCCCGGATGCGCCGCGACCGTTCCGGGCCGCTACCTACGCTACCCCGTTCATTAACCCGTGTTGCGGCGACGTCCGCAAACTTTCTACGATTTTTCCGCTCCCGATACGACACAACGGGCGACAGCGTCCGTGATTTATACGCCGCGCACGGAACGACGCCCGAAACGGGCACCACCGACGCGGTCGTGTCGTCGAAACCGGCCGTCCGTGAAAATTAACGGACGGCTTGGCGGGGTCCCGTGCGTGTAAACGGCCGCGTCCCATTATGCCGTCGTCGTTCGTTTACTCAACGAAACTCCGCGTTTTCGCGTACGAACTTATCCGGTCGACCAATCGTTCCCCGGGGAGGGGAGGGGAGGGCACACACGTTGTCTTACATATACGGACGTTTCTATTTCCGCACGAAGTCACCGCTGATTGAAGAAATACTATTCGTTGTTATACCGGGCCGGGTTCGTCGCGATTACTTCGAGAAAAACGCGTTTCTCTTTTTACAAAAATAGACGTCGTGGATAACATCGAAAAACTCGGCTCGTATGGGGTACGACAAAACACGAATACTCGAACGGAACCGAGAAAAGAAGAGTCGGTGTTCATTTTTTATGACCCGGAAAATTCGGAAGAGACAAAAAAAAAAAACGAAAATCCGTTATTTGTTTTCGTGTTTTTGCGACGTTCGGCGATTTCGTTCGTAATATTTCGGGACGGTAACGCCGCTCGCGGAAAAGAGAACACCTACGAACGCGCTTTCGAATATCGCGACGACCACCGCCCGGCGGACCACCGTCCGGGCACGTCGCGACGCTCGAGAAATCGTCGGGCGCGTAGTGGTCGCGATTCACGCCGCGGCGACAGTTTGATTGGAAATTTACGTTCGAGGCGGCCAATATTTGGCGTGTTCGACGCCCATACACGACGCGAACTATATCGCTTTGTTCCCAAATTCGATACTTCGCGTGTCGGACACTAAATATTACGACGGTAGACCGCCGTTGTATCAAATTAATTGTAGCCTCGGGTGTTTCAACAATATAACGGGATGCGAAATGCCTCGGTCCGATCGAAATTGAATACGACGACGGTCCCGGACGTTAACCAAGTGCGTGGACGATAAACGGCGCGTTACGTACGCTACTATACATAGACATATATGTACGTATCTCGGTTCCGTTAAAAATTCGACGAGCAACATTTTGCCAACGAAATTTTCCACCCCGGCATCGTCAATACGATTATCGTCGTACGCCGAAATTACGGCTAGCTGGTCTCGTTCCGCTGGCCACGTTCAATTTACCGTATAACGTACGTTGGTCAAATCGACGAAATCGATCGCGGAGTTTAGTGGGTCGACTACGACTATTTTCGTTAACGAATTGAAATCGACGTCTCGTCGACGCAAGTTAACGACGGAAATAAAAACGACGTCCAATCGCTTTCGAGTGGTACAATAAACGATCGTAGAACAAATACGGCGCGCTACCGTCGCGTCATGAACGTGGCGCGCCGAGATAATATCGAAAAATCGTCGGTCGGTCCGGAAAGCTGCAGTTGGACAGTGAACGCGTGTAGACGAGACCGCCGGGAGAGTGACCGAAACGAAGTTTACGGGCGTTTTTCGGCGGAAATAAACGAAACGATCGTAAATTTAATCGACGTGTTTTCGCCGTCGTGAATTCGCTTAATCATCCGCAATAACTACCTCTCTATATCGATGTCGCGTATATTCGGACGGATAAATACGTACGTCCGTGCGTGTATTATCGTTCGAACGATGAAATTCGGACGCGGATAATTTCCGTAACCCGATTTCGAGACGTCGTGTTTGTCTCGACGTCACAAACGTACACCGCCGTAAAAGACTTCCGGCGGCCGGGTTGCTCTCCGACGTCAAATATCGATTCCACCAATGTCCGTGACCTCGCTAACTCTCGTCGTTAAATACGTTTAATCGGTTTATCGTGTTTGCATATATATATATATATATATATATATAACGTAGCGACGTCGGCGACCCCGCGGGCGAGTTACTCGCGCGGGACTATGCCGTGCCGTAATTATTTCGCGTTTGGCCGCGACGATATAGTTCGGCGAATAAATAAGGGGACGCCCATTCGCCGTTTCAGTTCTTCGGCTACGTTCCCGTCGTATTTTCAAATTCGACCGCGTCATTTCGCGCGTCCGACCGTCAAGTATTTTCGGATTCTCGATACGGCCCACGCGACGACATCCGCTTCTCGTTTTCGATCCAACGATTCGGACGCGACCGTTTGTTTTACCGCAAACAACAGCCGCATTGACGTACGTTCTCGGGCAACGACGTCGCCGTGCGTAACTGTAACCGTGTGGCCGATACGAACGATACGAGTGTATTCGCAACATTTTGAATCAGAAAATCGGCCGGACCGGAAACTGCTGGTGGCAAAATCGAATAAACTGAATAAACGGCATCCGGCCGCCGGAAAGTGTGACGAGCGTTCGCGAACAACGACGACCGAAAATCACGTCCCGATAAAATTAGTCGTTCGTCGTGTTTCGCCCGGTGTCCGATATCGAACAGGACACGATTGCCGGCGTCGCCTAATTGTAAACGTCAGATCGTCTCGCCGGGCGAGTCGTCCGAGTTCGTTTTACGGTTTCCGAAAATTGAGGACGAAACTATCGCGTAAACGTTTTGGTTTCGTCGTCATCAACTCCTTCGTAAATACTTAAAAACAAACGAGAATTATATATAATTCACGAAACGAACGTTAAAAATGAAGTATTAAAACCGCCCGTAATTGGA
Organism: Geopemphigus sp. TES_GeoC_2020; assembly: GCA_025469175.1. Taxonomy (NCBI): domain Eukaryota; kingdom Metazoa; phylum Arthropoda; class Insecta; order Hemiptera; family Aphididae; genus Geopemphigus; species Geopemphigus sp. TES_GeoC_2020. The sequence goes on from JAIPRN010001683.1 coordinate 8,122, forward strand.
ATACTCGTACAATTTCGGAATCGCTTTTGTACGCGAACATTTATATCGTTTTCCAACAACTCTTACACGACGATCGAATCGGTTACCGATATCAACGATTCGGTACCACGACCGTTTAAATCGTTACCGTTACCGCGTAATTACGTCCTTATACACGATACAATACGACCCTTAAACGATTACGAAATTCGATTTTATCGATATTTTTTTGTTCTCGCGTCTCAAGATCACGCGCGACGAATTTTTTATAGTTTTTCCCTCGTTTTATTCCGTCCGGACCGATGGAAAAAATGCGTACGATTATCTAACCGACGTACGCGATAATTACGAGTGATACGAAAAAAAAGGCGTTTCGTTTTTATTTAGAATATTTCTGTTTTCTTTTAACAAAAAAAAAAAACCCGCGCCATTCGTTTTCAATTATTCTAGGATTCGTGTTTCAGTTACTCGTGTACGTGGTATTGGCGCTTATTAGGCCAAGTGAAATCTATCGCAGATGTCGCGCGCGAAAAATATACGTTCCGAAACCCGTTTCCATTCTGTACAATCCGTAAATATTTTTTTACGCGGTTCGGCGTCAATTCGACACGGACGGCGCGAACGAACGTAATAAACAAATCGCGTCCGAGAGGGAAAACGTTCTACTACGGTACGAGCGTAATTTATTTGTTTTGTAGGCCGGACGTTCGAATATATATATATATATATTCGTCGTGTATAGGCACGCGCGACGCTGAGATCCGATTAAAAATATCGATTCGAAATAAAACGTTCTTCGATCGTGTTCGATTTTTAGCGTCCGGAGCGTGTATTACGAAAACATATTTGTATAACTATTTAAAACGAGATCGTCGACGGTTAATTGACAAACAAGTTTTCGGATCTACACCCTCGTAGTTAATATAAGAGTTCGCGAATGGTAATGACCTCCTCACGGTCAACCGGAATACACAAACATTCAAGGTACGTGTTGTGAATAAGATCCGTTACGCCGGTTCGCGTAATCCTATAATTCCGAATAATTAGGTAGGTCCGGTAAGCGATGGACTTAGAAAGTCGCTTAAACCGAAACGTCGTCTTCACGTTATTCGACGCCAATGTCGGACGTTCAGTTTGTAATTCGAAGTGTATTCACGCCGTGTTTTCAACGCGCGCATTCGAATCGCGACTATTAAAAAATACGACCGATCGCGCGACTTTTGACGCGCGTGCTCGCCAATCGAAAATGTAAAACGCGCTTAATCAAACGCGGTTTCTTTTTTTGTACACGTCGATTAGGCTTGTAAAGATTTATTATAAAAGTACGACCGGAATCCAGCGTGGCGATAGACCACTTACGGTATTTCGTCGATTGGAATCGGTCGATCGTTTTGTTTTTTTGTTTTTTTCATTTTGCGATTTATACGTCGGACCGGTTGTATTATTTTCGACGCCAGTATGCATATAACCGACGAAATATTTCCTACGTTCTAACGTACCGTATATAAACGCGTTTTCGAAAATCATAACGACGTCGGATGACGTACTGTCCCCAGGTTTTATCGAAAGTCGTCACGACGCTGTGATTTCGTAAACATTACGGGAAATACATTTCGCACCGTGTACAATTCTAAATAGTGGACGTAACGTCGTTTCGCGGTCATCAAAACGAACCAGCCGCGCTTCACCGCGTATGCCGGGTAGTCGGACGGAAGGCGATTAGTCCACCCGCGGACTACCGAGCGCGTCGTAATAATAACGCTTAAAGGCACGTTCGAAAATGACGCCGCGAACGATGTCACTTTAAACGCTCACTTACGGACGCGAGACCATACACGCACGTCGTTTTCCGTAATAAATAGACGACGGATTAATGGCCGCGACCAAGTCGACTAAGAGTATCTAAATATATCGACCCTGCGTCGCGATATATGAGTCTATACCGGGATAAATGTCGCGAACTCACCGGCGCTAGAATGCGTAGGCGTTCAAAATCAAAACGGCCCTTTTCCGGGCCACCCTTACCAGCGATTAAAGTGATCACGCAAAACATAGAAGGTTTTTCAGTTACCAAGGGTGACCTTTTTGCAAACCTTTGTGGAATTGGAGAAACGCGACGCGCTATGTGTTCAAGCACCGGAATGAAAAAAAACGGGCACAAGTCGGTAAGTATTACCGGCGCGTTTACGTTATTATCTACGAAAACGAAATCAGGTTAAACGTTTAGAAACGTAAACGAAAAAACGTAACGTAAAAAAATAAACGCCAAATGTCTGGTAAATGTCCAACTGTCCAATAATTTGGCTAAACAATACGAAGTATACGTAAACGTTGTATGGCCGACAAAATTGCCAACTCGAACAACACTGTAAAAAAAAAACGGAAATTCTCGTCCCGGAGCGGAATCGCGCGCGTTCGTTACATTTACGTGTTTAGCCCTTGCGCGGCTAACGAATTACATTCGTGGACGAAATTTGTTTTTTCGCCGACACCGACGCATAACGTATACACTCGATCGATGCCGATACTGCGCTGTCGAACGGACCTCGTCGACACGTTGACAATGTCGCCGTCTCGGAATCAGATAAACGTTCGCGTCCACACGGTTCGTTATTAAAACAAACGGCGATGAAAACGTACGTACGATCGCGCGTTATATTGCCGGGAAAGAAACGATTAAACCGTTCGGGCAACATTAAACGGTGGATTTGTTCGGAAAATATGCCGAACACGCCGACGGGTCGGTGAATTTGAAAATTGAATGTACTCACGATCGTGTCATTTTACGGCAGGTGTATGGGACGTTGCCGCGGCGAATTGGACGGTGAACAACCGGAACACTGAAACGTTGCCGCGGAAAGGAAATCGGCGTACACGAGTAGCGCGCGCGCGCGCGTTCGCCGTTGTTAAGTGACGGAGACGAATATGATCGCGGATGGGCCGATGGACGCCAACTGACGGCGAACGTATTATGACGCGCGCGTGCGACAATAAACCGTCGCGTCCGCGGTTGTCGTAGGTGTGCCTCCACTTCGTCCGTCTATCTGGGTCAAGCGTGCCGGACGTTCGATCCGTAACTGGTTTTCGTGACACTGTGGCCTATAAACGATATTATCGTACATTTTTTAATACGTACGTGTGGTCGTTGTTTTTTTTTTCACCCGAAACGATATCGGTTTCGTCGTCGCGTCCCCCGCCGTCCGTCCGTACCACCGATTTTACTTTTACCGCTTTTCTTTCGGCGCGGGGCGGCGCCGCTGACTGGGCTGGCCCGCTGGTCGTCCGCGCGTGTCCCACCGGAAACGCGTAGAAACGTCGCCCCGGCGTTTTCCACGCCGTCCCGTCCCGTTCGTTTTCCGCGAAAATTGGCGATTTTTCTCCGTAAAATGTACAAAATAAACCGAGTCCGTTCCGCCGGGGACGTGCGCGACGAATAACAACGGCCGGTTGTTCTCATCTCGCCAAATACCGTTCGTTTAGTCGTCCCTTATTTTTGTCGACGATTTTCGTTCATTTTACCGTCGTTCGTTCGTCACAATTATTTCTTTCTACGGCCATCGCCTTTGATCGCGAGCAAAACGAACGACTTTTTCACGCGTGTATCTTTAAAAACGTTTCTGCCAACGAAATATCGCAAATTCCCGGGTAGACGTTAAATAACGATAGACGGCCATCGCCCGATATTATTAAAGTTTTCGTCATTTCGTGACGACAACGCCGATGTACATTTACGTATTTATAACCATCGCCCCACGCGGTCGTCGTACGAATCACTACGTGGACGACCCGTTCGGGTCGAGTGTTTGGAAACTCGAGCAAAGATGGTGTCGTCGCGACGGCGTTTAGAAAGTTTTTTTTCGTGCCGACGATCGAACAAGAGCGCGCGGAAAGATTTTTCTATACATACGCGCGTTATCCTTTTTCGATTGGATAAACGACCCGATCGCCGTGTTTTTCAAATACGCGTCGACGATGTTTCCCGTTGTTAGGGGCACTCCGGGTACGCGTGAATAAAGCGCAAAACGTCCGGTCGTCGCCGAATATACGTTTCGTCATACGGGGGCGTAACATTAACGTAACACGGGTTCGCGATACATTTTGCCGCGGCCGACAAACGAACCCGTTACCCGAGCGTATAAACGGTACGAAAATTCGCCTTAAGTCGCGTCCAACGTATCTCGCTAAAACTAAGCGTCTTAAAGTCGTTTTAAAAGTCCAACAAACGCCGACGAATCGCTACGGATTTCGTCGAAGTGAACTTTGGTTTCGCCACACGTCGGTTCGTGCACGAAATGTTGTCGGTGACTTACGTCCGTATCTAAACGTCGTCCGATAAACGTTCGCGGGCCGACGCGAAACGAAACGTACGCGCGCGCGTAAATCCGGCGAATTTATTACCGTTCCCGACTTCGTTGAACGAGCGTGTATTGTTCGCGTGCCCGTCCGCTAAATGGTTTTCGAGCGAAATGTCGACGAAATCGTTGTTTCGTCGCGCGTAACGGTTGTGCCGCGTCCACAAACCCGACGCGTAATTTTACGGCCGTAACGTACGTCGCCTATACGCATTAAACGACGAAGCCATTCGTGAACCGCTCTGCGTACCTATTTACCGCGAAAGTAAAACGACAATAATACAGTAATTTCCGCGACACGCCGCCGTTTACCATAACAGACGTACAACCGCGTGTGTCGGAACGCGCGCGTCGTGTAATGTCTCGCCCAAACTAGTCGAACACATCATAACACATTATTGACCAGGGATCGGTAACTACGGTCTAATTTTAGGCCGAATGAAAAACGCCGTCGGCGAGTGACGAAAAGGAAACGAACGCGGTCCGGACCGTATTCGGACGACGACTGTCCCACCAAGGGATCTCCGAAATTCGGCAAATACGACAAGTAGCGTAAAACAGCGGACGGGTTAATACAATTTTCCGTCGGTCACGTAGACGCCGCTGTTTTACCCTCCGCGAAGTCGACGACCCCGTCGGAATCGTTAATTAGTCCGACCAATGTCGGGTACGGAATTGTCGACCCCCGGCCATGTGTGGCATTTACGGGACATTCGTGCTGCCCGGTCAGTTTCCCTGCCGGAAAAACGATACTTCGACGTGTATATAAAATCGGACGAAAACAATCTCACGAAGGAAAAGTGTAAAAAAATAATAACGAATTTTTTCGTAAAGCCCAGCGCGTCAACGATCGTGTCAAGGACGCTCGGTTACCATCTTTCGAAATGATCGAAATCCGTTTTACGGCGTAGGTGAAAAAACACCACGTGAAGGTACGTTATTTACGCGCGAGACTTTCTTTTAATTTCGAAAACATAGAGACGCGCGAAGAAAACCGTTCAAAGTAATCGTGTAAGGCAAGTACCGTTAGTAGACGTATCAAGTACGGTCCGACTAATTTATTAATTCGTCCTTGAACGTTTTTTTAGAACACAGAATAGGCCAGTTGGATTTCGAAATACTCGACGTTTTCTTTTTATGTAAATCTTTCACGTTATACACGCCGGCTGGTCAGTTTTCTCCGCCACGTGTGATCACCATACGCACATAATACATTTATCGTTACGAACAAATACCGAAATTATGTACGTTCAAACTTGATCGCGAGAAAAGAAATTATCGAGCGCCAACGACAACAGTCGTCACGTCGATCGAAACCCTACGCGTAAACGTTCCAAAAATGGTTGCAGCGACGAATGCTACGTGATTTTCGTTCCGGGCGATATTTGTGGGTCTCGCGAAGTATTCGAAAAATACTCGGTTTTTTTTTTTTCGTAAAACGTAACGAATTATTCGACTATAATTTTTAGAAACTGGTCGAATATAACACTGACGGAGGATAGTCGTTCTCAAAATACAAATTACGTATAAACGAATTTCGGTTTTACAATACGCACACGGTTTCTTTAAGTACGACGTCTATCGTTTTCCTATAGATATATATACATACAATGGTGTGTTATATTTACACGGCGTGTACACCCTCCCCCCCTCGGGGGATAATTACCGCCGAGAACGGAACGTCCCCGTGGACACAGAACCCGAGTGTAGTCCGCATTTTGCGTTAAAATATAAAATACAGTTAGTAACGGGTTACTATTACGAAAAAATCGACCGACTGGCTGCGCGAGTAAGTGGATAAGCGATGTACTTAGACCCGAATTTCGGGGCGCGAGGGATTAATTTTTCGAAATAAATCGGAAACGAGAACGGCTTATACGTGTTTAACGTGTTTTCTAACGTGTATCGAAGTATAAAAATATTTTAGTTTTTCGTCTATTGTTGACCAAAAATACTACAATTTCGCGGGGGGGGGGGAATTTTTCCAAAAAAAAAAAAAAATTTTCCCGGGGGGGTTGTATCCCTCCCTCCACGCCGTTAGTTACGCCACCGATGTATACATATATACGTACCTTTGAAATATACGATAGATACGGCGAATAAATTGCGCTACTAACCGTTGGACGGTTCGTACACCCAACGTAGACGCGGAAGATCAACCGGGGTCGTTTCCATTGGTACGCGACGGCTGTTATTTCGCCCGTACGATAACATTACAGCACTTATCCGCGTCGACGGCTATTTTCGTAATATTAACGTATCGAATTCCCGGGAATCGCTCCGGTATTTTATCGGTAGCGTAATTAGTCGTTCGGTGTACGCGACGCTTCGTGGTTAGTGGTGCGTGACTCGCGCGCCAAGCTCGTTGTTCCGCCGCGCGATTAAGACGCGTAATGTTTCGCCGGCGGCCGAAAACGTTTGTAAATATTAACGAAATATTTCGCGAATGACGAACAGCGAGCGTGTGTCCGAAAGGCCCCGCGGCCAACGTCGAATACGAACGAGACAACCGGCGGCCAACGTCGAATACGAACGGGACAATCCGCGGCCGAACGTAAGTTCGTCACTTTCGTGTTTTATTCCGCGGTAGGCGGTTTTAAATAACCGTTATCCGAATTGGGAGGTTCACGCGTAATCCACGGGCGGAGGACGCGTTACGGTTTCCAAAATGTATTAGAAAAAACGCGCGCGTGAAATTCGCGTCTCGCCATTCACGTCGTGGACGACAAATGTTCGTTTTTCGACATTTTAATTCGAACGTTTCCTTCGTTAACGACGGACCTCGCCCGGAGATACGAATTTCGTTCCGCATGTTCGAATAACCAAAAGCCAACTATCAGACGATCAAATGTAAACGCTACTATTAACCGTCACCGTTATTCCTCGTAAAATAATGCCGTCCGAATAAATGGAGCCAATCGCCGTAGCGAAACGTGACCCGATAATTTTAATAAAACGTGGTTTTATTAAACGGACGGTATTTAACCGAATGAAATATTTGTGAGGCTAAAACCGAAAAGTCAATGTAGAACAAACTTGGTAACGAATTTGTATCTATTTGTTCATGCGCCATATCGGTTCGCTAAATCGATTAGCGAAAAATTGGTAGGTTCGATAAAAACAAAAAACCCTTAATTTCACGTCGTACTTGTATACAGGAACAGAAACACTTCACACAAAGAATAAGACGTATGTAAAAAATGCAAATTTTTTTTCAATTTTGTTTCTTTATTACGGATACATATTCGTGGTAGGCTTTGTACAAATACAAACGTAATAAACATTCGCAATCGTTTTACATCGATTAAAACAATTTCACTAAAATAATACATCTAAAGTTTAAATTGTTAAGACGACGAGCCTAATAGTTTTTTTAGTGTATATTTTGTATATAATGTAAACAAATTTATTAAAAATTATCGATAAAAATCCTAAACCCAAACCGTGACAAGATTTTAGGGTATCTAATACGCTATTTTGTACAGTAATTGATAAATAAAGGGTTTAGCAAAAAAGAGACTAGAATTGTGAAACAGTAAAATCCGAAACTTTAACAAATATGTTAATTTGTCGTATTTATACTAAGTTACGTTCGCGTAACGAACAACGTAATAATATAAATTACAACAATAATACGGGTAATAAATATGAAAAAGTTATTGTCAATGTGTTAGCGTTTAATTAAAATAACTCCGATATTACGGATAATATTGATAAATTTAAGTATACACATACAAAAAACTATCGTAATCGACATATTATTGCTTCAACCTTAAGGCATACACAAACAACGTATTATGCAAGACTGGGCAAGTTTTTCGTAACTCGTTAAGTGTATACGGCGTACATTATACATATATATATATATCGGTTAAGTCAAGCGAACATTTTCTAATTAACAATAAAAATAACGCGACTAACCTTTATTACAAATAGTCTGTTATTTAATAGCGTAGGAAATACAAATCGGAATACATAAATTGTTATAATATACGATAGTGTTTTACGATTTATTTCACACGTCGAGTAACTTAATTTTAAACTTTTTAACTCGTCAATGCCCAGCCACGGTAGTGTATGTCAGAAATTCCAAATATTTTCTCACATCTTTAGAAGGAGAACGATCTAAATATTTATTTATGTGTATAGGGCAAATTGTTAAGATCACAATTTGTGTCTGTGATGAAGTTCATACATTTGAAACTGCGTGCAAATCGACAAAGGCAAAGTCATTCAATAATTGAAAGCAAACTAATTGTAGAATCGTTGATTTATTTTTTTGAGTATATTGAGCGGGAAATGAAAATAACGTGACGTTCAAAAAAACATTTATCTGTCGTATATCATTTTACGTTTATTTTAATAAGTTACAGATTGTATATCGAATACATTTTTATTTGAAATGAAATGACAAAATTAGTCCCAAGATAAGTTCATCAATTTTTAGTACATTTCCCTACTATTGCCAAATATTATTCTCGCAGTTTCAAAAATATTTCGTTCTAAATATTAAAATTTTTCTTAACAACGTATTTTTTAATAAATCACCCTGTACACAAAAGATGATCAAACAAGAGTGTCTTTCTGAAACGTCGATTTAATAAGATTTTTTAAAATAAATATATAACCATTATATATATACATTGTAATATTGATTAAGATGATTGTGTTACAGTGAACTTAAAAATCACAATAGAGTTAAAAATATTCAAAAAGTCCAAGCCAATTGTAACTAACATTCTTAAATTACGTCACACGAATAATTCATATAAATAAATGCCAACGTAAAATGAATTCAGAAAGACACTAACTCAATCATCTTGAATATTCTAAATTAAAATAATCGAAATAATAATTAATAATCAAATTAATCAAATTGAATAATCAAAATTAAATTCTTAATAAATATATATATATAAAAAAGTTTGTTTGTTCATTTACTGAATTTTACACATGTAGATATAATATTATAACAAATAGTACTGAGCAAAAAAACGTGACATGAGTATTTTGTACATCAAATGGCAATTATTGTGATGACAAATGTTCAAAAGAGTCATTGGGGTATGAGTAGGAATGAGAAATTACGCGGCATTAGAATTCATGTTTATTTAATTCATATTATTCATAGTAAGACGCGAGTCGTAATCGAACGAAAAATTCGTTATAAATTACGGTATATAACCAAAATTATTCGTTTAAAATTTAATCGCGTAACTTCCCGAGCCTAATGACAAGGATTTTAATGAAACGTTGAAAGTAACGAGTAAACAATTATTACATTGCTGTAATGCCTAGATGTACCACAATAACTTGTAACCGTTCTGACATCAAACGTGTTATACAAATAATATTGTATATTACGTTATGTCTTGGAAGGGGGAGGAATCATTCAACAATATTATTTTTGATCGACGTCGATTTTTACAAAACATTTTTGATTATTATTTAATCCTTTGAACATTCGTCGTTTGAACATATAATAAACTCGTGCGACAGTAATTACTAATTATTAACTAACTTTAAACGCGCTACAAGACATAAACGATATTAGTTAAAGATGTTACAAAAAACAGAAAAAACACTACAATTAAACCGTAAAAAATACAACATATACACGAAAACTAATCATATTTGATCGACGGACGCTAAAGTTATATGGCAGTTTATTATTAATCAATTGTAAATTATACGAAGAAATTGTAACTAAAAGAGGAGACGGTATCGTTAAAGAACCAAAGTACTTTAGATCGTTTATTAATAAAAGGATATAGCGGTATTGTTGAATGGATCATCTAAGGACAGTTGCGTGCGTGTAACATGACATAAATCAAGGCGTCCGTCGATGTGCTAACGACGAATACGAAGGTACGAAGAAAAAAGCTTTACAAAGATTAGAAACTAAAAAACGTGTTTGTGTATATATATATATATATAGTATGCGAGACTAGATTTGAAATCAGCATTTAAAAATAGACAAAGAATAAATTTGAAAATGATAAAATACGACGTTTTGACCAGAATCGTTTAATAATTATACATACATATATATATATATATATATTAGAGAAATACACTTTATTCGTACTATAAAATTTAATCCTCGAGAATATTTTTTATATTCTTCGCTTACAATTTACGAACGTCTAATCACGGATTAGAAAAGTGACTGGGGGGGGAGGAACGTTCGTATTCAAAATTGTTTTGTATTATTATTGTACACGGCTTAATAGATATAAATTGTAATCTTTTTTTGTAACGGCGAAACACGTGTTTGTTTTAAATTGTCAGGAAATAGCGGCTAATAAAAACACTTATTTCGTTTTCGAATATTCGTATTTAAATAATTCCTGGACGAATTAAGCGAAATTAACGATCAATCGAATCATGTACACGTTACGGTAAACTAAAATTATTTTCAATTTTCTCGTAACGTAACTTCTTATATTGTATTCGATTAAAATTGCGAAACTCAAACGAGAATGAAAACGATAATAATTAAACGAAAATATTAATCGGAAAATTTTAAACAAATCACTTAATCGTTTTCGCGTAAATTAATTTTAAGTTCACGACGAAACTATTGATTTTGAATATTCGTCGATTTAAAAAAAAACTGATTCACCCGTTAGTGTATAATACAGTATTAGCGAATAACACGTTGAACTATGAACGTAATTACATAAACTATCCATAAAAATTATGTACATATTTAACTATCATAACTGGACGATCCGTGCTCACGATTTGGACTCGGCGGTGTACTTGTATTGCTACTGTTGTTCGAAGCTACCGAGTGCCTAGAGCTGCCGATCTGATGGTCCTAATTTATAAAACGTTTGAACATTTTCCCGAATAATCGGATTACGTTCGACGCGAATTTGTTTCTTTCCACTCACCTTGTACTCGTTCAGCGACGATATGCTGCGATTTAACGAATGAGACATATTTGGCGGTAGATCCGTGTCCGAATGATGATGCGAATAATTTGATCCAAACGATTCCGGGGTTCTCGGTTGTAGTATCGTTTTCTTTTTGATGTACGATCTTTTCCCGGTAGATCCTAAAACCCGACCCGATACCGTACATCAGTAGTTTCCTTTTTGAAATTACGTCGAACCATGTATAATTCATTAAAGTTCGTTTACTGAACGAGGTGGTATTTGGGCGCGGTAATGAGGTAAATCGCGCGCGTAAATATTTTTTATAAACGTTTCGAACGAACGTTTCGTGAAACTAATTGTGGTAACGGAGCAGCTATTCGCGAACTGACGGAATGAAACGAATATTGCGCAAAATGAATTCGATCCGTTTCGTACAACTCGTTGTACACTACACGAACTTGTCGTCCACTAATTTTAAACGTACATTAGCAACGACGATAATCATCGTCGCAATTTATAAACTCTCAACGAATTCGAAAAATTACTAAACAACCGTCGACCGTTTATGTAGATAGCGACAAAATGTTTAGAGAATACTGATGACGTGCGATAGTTGAGTGGTTTCGACGAAGACACCGGAGGACAGAGAGAGGTGTGTTGTGTCTGCGATCTCGAATTGTTTCTCGGCGTTATTAAATTGAGAAATTCATCGTAAAATTTCTCTACCTTTACCGTTCGGTTCGTAACTAGCGAGGTACATACACAAAGCTTAAAACAAATTGTTATTACATTCCAAAATGCTACGTAAAAATAGGAACAATAAAACTACGTAACTTCATAGGAATTACGCGTGTTTCTCCAAGACTATAACGCTACGCGTAACATTGTCATGGTCATTAATGTTAACTACACGAGTGGCGTATTTATAAGAAAATGTTGAAAGGGTGGTTTAATCGTAACGAATAATAAATCAACTTCGAATATTGTTAGATAAATTTCAATTTGTTCTTTTATTAATAAAATTAATTTCGTATTTTTTAAAATAAAAACTACATTATAAACTCCGGTTTTCTTTGTTAATTCGTCAATAGCCTACATTATTGTATGTAGGTAATTGCAAACGTCGATACTATGGCGTATGGGTATTATATAAGTATATAAATAGCGGTAAAACGGGATTAACGAAATTGAACAAATATTTTAACGGGTTGATAATTTTATTAAACAAACGTTGTTTTAATTCCTATTGATAAAATTGACGAGCAACAAAATTTTAGACGCTATTGTAAACTCGTAGAAATTCTCTGGGAGAGGTGGAATTCTCCTGCACCAACCCTCGTAAATACGCCACTGAACTACATAGTAAATCATGCCAAGAAGCTTACCAACGATCGGATGGTAAACAGTTTTATTAACATTCGAGCGTGATATTAAATTTTTACTTTCTTCAGGCGATTGACGAGTCATATCAATCCCGTATTTCGTTCTTGCCATTTTGAACTTGTCTAAATTACAATATTTCAATTGTAATAACGATCGGTTTTTTTACGTATAATAATAATTCGACAATTATTAAAATGTTTTTGATAAGAAGAAATTCGTATGTTAGATCGCGATACTTATATACGTTTTCAGTATATTGAAAACAACGTGAACATTGATTATTCTTGATTTTTAAGTAAAACGAAAAAATCCAAAATTTTTATTATTATTATTTATTTTTATTTTTATTTGAATAATATACGATGGTTTCGAACTTTGACGAAAATTATCCGTCGTGAACGAGACTGGTTCGTTAAGCGATATTCGTACTTTACGCACGTATTTTTATTCAAATCGTACCGGAAAGACTTCCCGAACGTGTTTAGACGTAGACACGTTAGAAATATTCGTTATTTCGAGTCGTCGAGTGACGTGTATTTTGTAATTTGGCCACCAGTATGCGAGCGAATACATAAAATCGCGTATAAAATGTAAATGTATAAATAACAAATTACCGCTCAATGTTGACGAATGTTGTTGCGACGGACTTCGAGCAATCTGGAACGAGTGTTTGCTAGTCGCGGAAGCAAAAGGTTGATGAAGGGGCTAGAACGGCAAAAAAAAATACGCCCGAGCATTAATTCGATCAATCTCGACGATTCGCCGAATGTTTTATTACTACTTTAGCCGGCGGCGCGGAATCGGCAGTCTCAATCGTTGTCGGCAAGTCGAGTAACCGTTGGATTTGAATACCGTCACCCGGGCCCATGTGGCTGATATGATTGAAATTGGTCGGAGCTGATATGATTTTCGATCTGCGATGATCGGGCCCCCGAATCGCCTTTTGTCCCTCGCGCATAGAGAACCGTCTTTTGGTCCGCGGGATGGCGACGGCGCCGCCGGTCGTGGTATCTCTCCATCTAACGTTTACGAGTTCCCCTGCGAAAACGGTAATCGGTTGTGAGTGGTATGACGATGAGACGCCGGCTGCCAAACAGCGAGAAAATTCGGTCGTGTATTTATTATAAAATTCGTTCCCGCCGTACTTTGGTGTACGTTGCACAAATACACGACGCACGGCAAATCGTCGATACAGCAGATGGTCAACGAGCCCGTGCCGTTGATGGGCCGCGAATTTCTCAGGTTCAACGTTTGGATCCAGTCGCCGTTGTCCGCGTTGAATACGTTCACGTGTGTGTCGCTGTATATCAACAAGTGACCGTCACAATAGCCTGCGGGGAGCGAACGAGAAAAGAAAAAATAAACACGCCGGCGTTATCTTTAGTTATGTATTCGACGCAAATGCGGCCGGCGGACAATGCTGCCCCCCCCCTCGCATGGCCGTTGGTGGTCTCCTTCTCTTACTGGCGTCGACGAGGTCGCTGGGGTACATAATCTCTCGATCTCTGGACTTTCGGCCCTGCGAATCCACGTAGATGCCCAGCGACTGGAAAATCAGCAGGAACTCTCCTCGCGGCAGTTCGATCGCTTTCACCGCGTCCATCGGGGAGTACGCCAAAAAGCCCATCATATGGTTGTCCGGGTGCAACAGCGCTGCAAAATTGAGTTAGTCGTTTAACGACGGAAACGTGCGTAATTACAGACGGCGTCCCTTACATATCGGATGATGGTCACCGGTTAGGTGGTAAACGCTGAACCCGGAATGGTAACCGACGCACAATCGTCCGTCGGTGAATATCGTCAGACTCTGGGCTTGAGAGGGTAGCATTATTTCTCGAAGCCGCCTGTGCCTCAGCTTGGTCCTGGTCACTTCGTAAATGATCACCTGGGAAGTATTCTACAATGTAAATTAATAGATTTTATTCGTTCCGATTTAGCGATGCGGTTCCGGTAAACGTCCAACGATTAGGTTTACGATTGCTATTGAGAGCGTTCATGACAATTGGGCGAATACTGTTCGCGATTGTTAAAATCGGAACGAAAAATCGTTTTTTCGCCGACGTCTCGACAACGTTCAACGCAACACGAAACGCCGATATTTGTGTTTTATAAACGTGCGCCATCGCCGCGAATGATCTAGCCGAAATTGTCGATTCGAAAATCTTCGCTCCGATTTATATAAATTATACCCGCCGACGGCGTATTGTCGTCGATTACGCGCGGCACTCCTATGTCACATGTAAATATCTCCTAGCACGTAAACGATAACGAATTTTACCTGTCTTTTGACGGCTATGCACAGACAATATTGATAGTTCACCATCTCGGGATATTTCTTCATCAAACCGGTGCAGAACGTAACACACCCTTTACTCTCCACTACTTTCACCCATTCAACATCGTCGCCGTCTAATGCTCGCACCGGGATTAGGCGGACTTGCCGTTGTTTGCCAGACAGCACAATAATAATCTGTTCCTCCGTGATGTAGTCGATTTGGTATATTTTTTTCGCCTCTCCAATACGGGCGATTTCTATGGCCGACGAAAAATACAAATACACGTCGAGATTATCTCGTGAGGATTCTATCGTAATTTTTATACGCGCGCGATATACACACCCAACTGATCCAAGTCAATACAATATAGGCCGTCTTCGGTCCCTATTACCAAGCGATCAGGATCGATTATGGCGCTCGCCATGGCATTTTTGGTGATCGTGATTGTGTTGTCCACGAGTTCTTTCGCTTTAAATATCTGAATCGAAAAACATGGCGCGCGATTAACGACGATAGGCGAAAACGATTTTGGATAATACGCGTATAATCGACAAATATGCGAACTCTTACTACCGTCGTATTGGGTAAATTGTTCCGTTTCAGTATCCGGTGCAGTTCGCTCAGGGCGACGATCCACTTGTTCTTCTCGCTCTCCGTGTCGGCTAACATCAGCGTTTGGTTTTTCACCCCAGGCGGATCCAAGAGCGACGTGGTAATCTAGAGTAAAAGTTGGAAAGTCGAATAAAAAAAAAAAACGAGCGTTAAGACCCGTAACGACCAACGACGTACCCGAAATATGCACGGTATGTCTTTTTTCCCGGCGTGAATTACGTCGGACTCCCGAACGGAAGACACGGCGAATTCCGGATCGCGCATATCCAACACTTGTGACACAGTTACGGCGGGTATCGCGTTTCGGTCTTGCGAAATGTCGTACAGAAATAATTTGAAATCACACACGACCACGAATTGTCTCACCCAGCCTTTTTTAACACCGCCAGATCTCGGCACCTTGACATAGCCTTCGTAAGCGGTGCCTATACCCCGAGTGGGGTCGATCCCTAGCGGTCGTTTCGCTGCAACGAAGAAAAGTGGAACGATTAAATAAGGGACGAGAATTGGCTTTTTTAACTACCGTACTTTGATCGGGCGGCACTGGACAAAGTAACGGCACTTTATCCGCGCAAATCGTATGGCATACAAATCCGCACACCTCGCATATCACGCCTTGCCGAACAAGCCCGACCATCAACGAAGTGCAATGATTGCATTTGGTCGGGGAAGAAAACGTTCGGACGACGAACTGATGGCATTTCCCTTTATCGGAAATTAAACTGTTTGGGTTCTGTAACAACGTCGAACGTTAACGAAAAACGTAATAATAACAACAGTAACAAAATATGTGCGTGTAAGATACGAACTGTGTTATTAAAATCTGAAAAACTAGACTTTCTAATTGACAGTGCTTTGTTGTCATCGAAATTCCTGTCATAACTATCGATACTATCGTTTAAATTGGACTTAGTACTATTTCCGGTTGCAGATTCATTTAAGAAGTGATCTAAATATGATAACGGCGAGCACGAAGATTGACCTAAAACTGTAAAGAACAAAACAACAACGTCAAAATCGTAATTAACACGCATATTATCATTATACGCTAGATTTAGTAAAAATTAAAACGTATTTAAGTAATGCAATGACTAAAGAAAAAAAAATTAAACGCGATTATTTTTCAAATTATGTCACGATAATTTATTACAATCAAAAATGAAATGATGGGAAGAAAACATAAATAAATCGTATAGAGTGAATTGTGTATATATTTATTCAAATCGGAGTATCCAGAAAAGCCACAAAAATAATTAGACAGGATATTTTTCGAAAAAGTAAATCAATTTTTGTGGTTCGAGAAAATTGTTCGAGCAACGTGTAAAGCACACTATAATTTGTAACGGATTAAGTACGGTTAATATGGAATTATTATAAAATTGTCTAAAAATTTCGTTTCGTGTAAAGACGAACAAGATATTTAGAAAAATTGATTTTCAAAAATAAGCGAATTCAAAAGTTACATAAATAAATTAGGTTGGAGTGACCGAGCGAGGCGATTGTGATAATTTTATTATACAATAATAAACTTATAATACGATCGGATAATGATGTTGAGTGTCGAAATCATCGATGTGTGTTTTTATATAGCGTGTAATCAAATTATTTCATCAAATGATCATTAGGCACATGAAATGTATAACACACGTAGAGTCTAATCACACCATAACTCAACACATACGTTACGTCAATAATAATAAACATTACACTAAAGACTAATTATAATTATAATATAATAAAATTCGACGATTATATCAATTCAAACAAAACACTTCACTAGTTAACCACCGTCAACAAACATCTAGCGGTAAGGTTAATAAAATACTAATGTTAAAGGTAAACAGCAAGATGTTTTCACACATTAATCTAGTCGTTACAAACCTATTGAAAAAAGAAGTTCTAGTCAGAAATAGTATTGAAACAAGATAATGACGAGCCCCCAAACACAACTCGATAATCCAATAAACAAAGGCAACTTGCCTAATTAAATAAAACAAATTTTAATAAAGTCGTTATAATAATGTAATGTTTATCAGACAGATACATTAAAAGATTAACTTAATACAAATAATAATAATTTACGTACCTATCATTATTATGCAATCGCTTTATCGATCAATGTAATATATTAATAAGACGGCCGGCAAAATTTTGACATATTTAACTCGATTAATTAATCAATTTATTCTATAAATCTTGGTGTTTAACGTTCGTTAATAGTAATTGATATTTAAAAATGAATTAAATATTTTATTTTGAAATATTTACGTTTATATTCTCGTTGTCGAATATATTAAATTATTATATAAAATCACAACATCAACTTTTGACGGTAATCCGCATTTTTAATTTTTCTCGAAATATTTTTAAAGCGATGCGACCAATCGGTGTACAATGTTTGAGAAAAAAATAACTGGAGTAATTATTTTTGAATTATGTTCCATTCGTCTTAAATTAGGATGAAATTACAGATAATTATCTACGTATATGTTACACTTAAATTATACGCGTATATATGTATATTTGTCAAATAAAAATTTTCAATTCGAATGCTAAAAAATAATTCTAAATGGGTGAACAATAGTTTTTTGTTTGAAATTGACGTATAGAATGTATAAACGATAGAAAAAAATAGATATTCTAAAATAAGGATCATTTTACTGCAAAGATAATACGTATTCGTTAAATTTCTCGGGAAAATTTGTTCAATCGATAATTTTTTTGGTTAATAAACGCGTGTTGTTTGCATATACAGAATTACTTTGTCTGAAATAGTTTAGTGGTTCGGCGATGCCGATGGGATTTAAAAAAATTAAATCCGATAACTAAGAGCGAAATTAAATACATTAAATTAACTACATTAAATTAACAACTATAATTTATAGAATAACAATTATCACTTCATGCTCTAAATATATTCAGTTAATTACGATAGTATAACATTTAAGTAGAATTATTTAATTTTTATTAAAATTATTTTCGTTCCGTAAATGATAATCACGTACTACTCTATACTACTTACTAATGGTTATGATTTCAGTTTTTTCTCGTAATATGTAATTATTTTCTACGTTCAAAAAAAAATATATATAAAATATTTAGCAAATAAACTTAAGTAATCAAATCTTCAATAATCAATTTAAACCATAACATTTTCAGTGAATGCAAAGAGAAAACAACATTTCTATGTGTAATCGTTACCAAGAGTTAATTATGTGATTGTTTTTGTTTTTTGTATCTAATTTAATCACAATTTATGGAAATAGTTCCTACATTTAATTCCAACTATTACTATATACATCATAATTGTTCATTTTTATTTCATGATTGTACATTAAGTCAATTTCGGATTTTTTAAAGTACATTGTCACACTATGTATACACAATTTATATCCATCAGTCTATTATTATTTATAGATTAATTTATTACAAATGTTACTATCGATAAAGAATGTAACTATTGATGTATTTTTCAGGTTTCCTTTAATATAAAGTGAACTGAATTATATGAAATAAACGTTAAATTATGTTTTTTTTATCAGAAGTTGAATTAATGGTTTTTACACATCATTTTATGTAGATTTTTGACATTTTTGAACCTCTAAAAAAACCTATAACTACACTGTTTGTCAACAATAATCAATATGAATTGAGCGTTTTTGTTTCAAATTTAATAAACTAAAGTACTAAGAAGTGTAAAATGTTATTTAGTAAAGACTCGTTCCTGAAGAAATAAAAATATCCGATTATTTATTTGTGGAGGAAAAGAAGCTAAGATCTTAATTAGGCTAGGACACTGCACCATTAAGAACACTGTAAATTTAATAAATTAAAAACGATATAACATACATGAATGTCTTGCGTCCAATTGATTTTGTAATTCTTTTATAACATCATCTTTGTCTTTCATATTATATACCAAAGACTCATATCGTTGATGGAAATCTCTTAATTCTCTGGAACATTAAATTAAATAATCAAATAAATAAAATTATTTTTAAATTCTTATTAATATTGTATGATTATAAATATTTGGTACACAATGTAATTCTTATGTACACTTTTAAATTACAAAATAAGTTCACAAGTTTTAAAAATATAATTCTAAATAGCGTTCATATGTTTCGTTATTTTCATTAAAACTAAAAAGAAAATTTTGTCTTATAAAGATACAAAAAAAAACACACTCGACAATATAAAGCTGTTTAATTAATAAAATAATTGAAAATCAGAAGTCAAGTGGAGGTTGAGGACCATGGTGGCTGACTCCAAATCGCTGGTAGAACAAGGCAAGGAAGAAGAATTGAAAGTCACAAAAAAAAAACAATGTCTTAAGTAAACCTCGATAGAACACAATTATCAAAATACATATACATAATTATAAATGCGACATTTTTTGATTTGAGTTTACGATTTACACAAATTATACCAAATATTTAAGTATTGTATATTTGTCTGTACTATAATCTGTTTACTACATAAATCATACTTTTGCATTGCGATTAATTCTGATTGAGTTTTGCTTAGCTCTTCACCTATTGATCGCTTAGCTTGAATTTCTGATTGTAATGAACTTTGAAGATTTAAAAGTTCCATCTTATCAAGTTTTTGGCTTCTTCTATTTCTCCAACTATTATCCTGAAGAAAAATAAAAAAATCAGGCATTTTATCTAATAATAGTTTATACAAAATTACCCAAAAACCAATTATTTGCTTTATTTAAAAATTACAAGAGATTGTATTCATTAAATATAATTTCTATATCAAAAGTACAATGAATAATAATAAAACAGGCCACATATTGCTATAATAATATCATATTTTATTTACAGATGAAAAAGTTCAATACATTAATTATCGATGAAGAGAAACCAAATAAATTAAATAATATTTTTAAATTGTGTTCTTACCAAAGCTGACTGACTGTTATTATTTGGACATTGTTTTAAATACTCTAGTTCTTCTTTCATTTTTGCTGCTAATACTTGTAAATATCCACGAGCGTCTTTTTCGTCACTAATCCTACAAATAGTGTATAATATATAAAATAAATATTCACTTACGAATTAGTAAAAAAAAATGATACCATTGAATTATGTCAGATATTTGTGCTTCCAATTGGTTAATGGTCTGTTTTTTAACGTGTAATTCATCTTTCAATCGTTTATGTTCGAATTCAATTGTTCTAGTAATTTCATTACTTTCTTTTTTCTATAAAATTTAATATTATGTATTATTCACTCAAAAATTTAAACTATTTTAAAAATTTATTGAACATTTGTAATTAATCAAACATTCACATTACATATGTATCTTATATTTATTATTACAAAGGCAAAATTTGTTTATTTACACTGGTTTCAACTAAAAGTCATCATCAGGTAATAATTGAAAAAGGATATATAACAATTGTGAAAAATTTTAATAAAAATGTTATAACAAGTGAAATTGCAAATTATATAGAATGTAACTATTTTGAATGAATGTTGCGTTAAATATTTGAGACAGATTGTTTTCTTTATTGTACAATATATAAAAAACAACTTCGTTTAAATAAAGATTTAATGATAACAGAATAAATTAAAAATTAAATAATTATTCTATAGTATAATAAAATTGTGAAAAATATTGATAATAGTTAAAATGGAAAAAAGTGATATTTGGTAATTATTTGAAACTGATTAAATTCAATTATAATGAAAAGTTTGATATTAGTAATTATACAAACAACATAACTCACTTCTTTTTCCAATGTTTTTTGAATGATATCATTTTCAAAAATTTGATCTTTCAGTTTCTTTATTTCTAAATTGTATTTTGATTGCTCTTTGCTGATGTTTTCATTATATTCTACTTCCAACCGTTCTATTTCTCCTTTTAATCTAATTAAAAGTAATAAATTAAATCAATATTTATTATGAAATCAATCTAGGTATGATATATTTATATATAATTTTAAGTATTTATAATAAAACTATAAATCATGCATTACAAATGATGATAGAATCTTTACAATTGATAATAGAACATTTATTTACAATTTAGAATTCTTGATGTTTGCTTTTTATATATTGTATATTATATATCAGACAAAGTGTGGATATTTTACAAAGCGAGTTAGTGATAACATTTTATTGAGCCATTAAGTGTTTGGGCCAATTTAAAATATGTGTTATTCATAACCAGAGATTCAAAAATACAATATAAATCAATAAATTGTTTGAATTTATTTAAAAAAAAAAAACTATTAAATGCGTAAAATTTGGTTGGTAATCAATCCTTTGAATTCATAATCAACTGATTAATCATTATAGAATTAAGATAATTTCTGTTGGTCGACAAAATTGTTATTTTTTTTGTTAACATAAATAAAATATTAATTCAAATAATTGTATTATTATTACAATATTACAATTCTCTACTTATTAATAAGCTTAATTAACTAATTTTATTTATAAATATATTAAACACAATTAAAAACTTTAATAAGGATGAATTTAAAATTGTTAATGTAACTTTTTAGTCAGTAGTGGACAATTAGGTTTTAAACTGAAAAAACTATATTAATATGTTTTGCGTACTTAATTATTTCTTGCATTGCTCTTTGATTTGCATTTTCACTAGCTTCAAAAGTATGGCCTGCATATGCAGGTGGATTGGACCTTTCAACCTCAACCTTGTACTAAAGAATATTTTGAAAATAAACAATTATTATATAATCGAAACAAAACTATTTTAATATGCATACTTGGTGACATATTTCTTCGTTTTTCTCACGCAGTTTACGTTCATTATTAACTTCAGCTACAGACTCTTCTAATCGGCTTTCCAGTTCTCTTCGAACTTTTTCTGAACGACGAACTTCCTGTCGTAAAATATCTATTTTTGACATAGCTTCTTCAAGCTCTTCTTCTTTATCTCTAACAAGCCTAGACAATTTTTGTTTATGTTGCCTAAGTTCAGATAATCTGTTTAAAAATAGGCCAATTTATTAACAACAACAATAACGATATATTTTAAATAATTAAAATAATGCATACTTATTTGTTACATGACCATATTCAGTCATGGCATTATTCTTTTGTCCCAGGGCATCCATCAATTCTATTTCTTGAGCTTTTAATTTTTCTTGTATTTCTTGTTTTTCCTATATCAGCAACAAACAATGATATATACATTAGCTTATTTATGTTTTAGATTGTCCTTATTATCATATTTCAAAGTAAAGTAAGACCTTAGTCTTTCAATAGTTTCTTATATTAATTTTCAATACAGTATAACAGTCTTATCCTCAATGTGTTCATCAACAAGAAAGAATATCAAACATTGTACAACCTATCTACATGTAAAAAAAAATTCGGCAATGAACGACATCAATTTTATTTACGTATAATGTATTTTCTCGGTCATGGAAATTTTGTTTGGTATTCTATAAACTATAAGAAATAGAATTGATATTCTTATTCTAAAATGTATACAAAAATTTATTAATTTTAATTAAACTATCCCTAATTAGCTAAAAGCAAAAAATTAGCTTCATAAATTTACTCTTAAAAATACTCTACAATCATATTTAGTTACACTACATAATCCTTAAATTATGTGAGTTAAATTTAAAATGTTAATTGTCTGTATTCTTTCTTATCAGGTTTTTCCGAAATTATAATTGAATAATGAGACATTTGTAAATAAATGTGTCTCATTTTAAAATCATTTTATAAAAGGTGTACTAAATTTAACATAATACCACAATGTAAGAATCATGTAGTAAGATTTTGCCATATTCTCGTTAGATCATAATAATAGACAACAAATGCAAGTATACCTTTTAATAAAGATGAAATATTCTGAAAGTAATTCGAACATATATTTGAATTTAATAACATTACTGGTTAAAAACTGCGACTAACCTTTTGCAGATCTTCTTTTTCTTGTTGAAACTTTTTTATTAAAATGTCCAATTCCTTTTCTTCACCAAAAGAAGCATTATTACTTATTTTATTTTCTTTATACTTCTTCAATTGATCCTCTGAGTCTATTATTTTAATTACAAAATTCAGTTACATAAACAATAAAAATAAATATTTTTTTTAAAGAATCACAATAAATGTTTGTTAAACACAGTATTGGAATTCACTAATAGACGAAACTTGTTCTCACAAATTTAATTAATTAAATCATTAATAATTTCAAATAACATATTTAATGTTATAACCTATATATAATATATAGATATATATATATATATATAGACACAACACTTGTTCAAATAATGTATTACATATTTTAATTTTTACATTGTACTAAGTGGATCGCAATGCCCACAATTTAGACTGATGTCAAATTTACTCGATTTAAGTAACTAATTTGTTCAACATTCTCATTACAATTGTGTTAAAAGGGATTAATATTTTTATTTTAATAGTCAACATTTTAATCAAATTTACGAGAGGTTTTATTTTTAAATTTGAAAAATTAGAAAAGTCGTACTCAAGAAAACAACAATTTCAAGTATAATTTACATAAATGTTATCAAATACTTAATACAATTGCTCCACTAAAATTTACAAAAGATAAGTATGTTTTAGTGTTTAATCCTTTTAAGTGTATAATACATAATTATTACAGTTATTTTGAAAAGTAATTACTATAAATAAAATTTTATTTTCATTATTAAAATAGTTACATAGTAATGAAAAAATAATGTTCACTACAAAATTATAACATATATTAACAATATCATTTAAAGTAATTAAAGTATACGATAATAAAGTATTCGATTTAAGACATAAATTAAAATATGAAATATATTATATTTGTCATTGTTTATTATTATTAGTTTTTCAAAAATACCACTAATTGAAACATTAAACCTTGATGAAGTAAATATCTTACTACATAATAGTCATTAGAAAATCACTAGAGGGTATTTAGAGTACTGTTCAAGAACTGATAAATATTGGAAAAGAAATCGGTTTAACAATTAATAGAGGAAAAACTTAATACATGGTAATATAACATGGAGAGAATGATCATAACTTTCACATGAAAAAACCATCTTTGAGGAAATACAAGAATTCAACTACCTCAGTATTACTATAAATAGACAAACGGAGATCTGAATCAGATTGGGAACTGCTGATGGTTGCCTTTATGTACTGAAATCCCTCTTTAAATCTAAATTGTTATCAAGATAAACAAAAAAGAACTATATATATATTAAATTATATTTGACCTATATTGACATATGTGCGACAAGAGGTGATGATGAAAAACCACGTATATTTGAGAGAAGTTTTTAGAAAGATTTACAGATCAGTATTTTACAATAGTGAACAGAAGCAAAAACATTTGTTTTGATTCTCTCCGTTTAATTTGTGTTTTTCTTCTAAGTTGGTAATTTTATATTCATGTTTATTTAAAATTAAAACCTACAAATAGCCTTTTTCTAAATTTATCACAAAATGCAACCTTTAGAAATAATAAATATTGTATTATAATCAATAATAAATATTTTTAATATATTACAGTTATTTGAAATTTTTTTAGCAAATTTAATTTGACTTGTCTAAAAACTGAATACAAAATTAAATATAATAACCTTCTACTTCACTTTTTGTTTCTTGTGATCGCATTCTTTTAGTTGTTTTTCCTGATGAAAGTGTTTTTCCAATCGATCCAAGATCTGATACACAACTATTTTGAGTAAAAGTAAACCCAATAAAAGGTAAATGTAGAGCAGAAAATATGGGATTAGTAGGATTAGGAGGGAAAATATCAGTTTTTATATCAATTTCTTCAACATCAAAATGACTTGTATCTGTGGGACTAGACACTTCAGGAATATATGGTGCCACACTGTCTCTGATAGTGTCCCAATCAACTCCAATAAACCAATTGTGTTCCTGTAAATAATTTTGAAATTTAATACATTATTGGAAATAATAAGATTAACGTACTTTAAAGTCATTAATGCCAGTTTGACCAAGTCTTTGTTCAGCACTACAAATAAGTTTTTTCATCAAATCTTTTGCTTCTTCGGAAACTTGAATTTCTGGGTCATTTGGAAAATCAAAACAATTCTAGAAAATAAAAATTTTTTGAATATATAATTACTTAAGTATCATTAGATTAAAGTTCTTCCTGTTGTGTAATACATATTTTAGATTATGCGAAAACAATATTTTTTAAAAATGGACAGACACTTTTCATCCGTTTTAATTTTAAACTAAAATAACTATTTAAATAATATAATTTGCATACACATTAATGACATAAAAGTTGATTAAAATTTGTATTTTACTTTAATACAATAGTAAGACTTTAAATTTATTGTTATAACACAAAATCAGTTTAGTAGACATTTTTATTATTTGCTATTACACACTAACAGGCAAAATTTATTTTACCATTATAAGTAATTTTACTTGATATAAATATAACTTTTGAGTATATAATTGTGTATATTCATATCTTATTAACAGAGATTAAAATAGAATAAAAAAAAAAATATACGAGCTATATACATAAACGCATTTAATAGGTTTTAAACTAAAAATCAAAAGTTAAACGGTTTTATTAATTTATCAAAAATATTGTTAAGACTAAGAATAGTTTTACTCTGATCTAATAATGAACTATAGGCATAATATAAATATGTAAAAATAATATTGTAACTAATGTAAAATACACTTTTTACAGAAATATATCATAAAGTATTTGATTTACATCAAGAAGAATATAAATTATTGTAAACATACATTTGAAAAGTGACATCATAAATAGTTGATTAAGCGCACACACACATACACACTATACATATATATATAGATATATAAATATACCTTATGATTCATTATTTTGGCATAAGTATGTACAAGGGATTCAGCATAAAATGGAGTTTCCCCATAAATCATTTCATACATGCATACTCCTAATGACCACCAATCACATTCACGTCCATAACAACCTTGTCCATCTTCAATGGCTTGCAATATCTCAGGGGAAATGTAATCAGGTGTACCGACAGCAACATTACTTTCAACAAAGCCATTAGAACCCACTTTCAAACATGATCCAAAATCAGCCAAACGTATGTGTCCATTAGCATCTAAGAGCACGTTATCTGGTTTGATATCTCTGTAAATAAAATAAATAAATTAACGAAACCGCCATTATGTAATACAATTTATTAAAATATTTGTACAACTCACCTATGCACGTAGTGTAAATCATGAATTGAATTTATAGCCAATATCATTTCAGCAATATAAAATCTGGCCATGTCTTCAGGAAGACGATCAAAAAATTTGCTTAATAATGTCAGTAAATCTCCTCCGCAATAATAATCCATTACAAGATACTGAAATAAGTTTATACTTGAATTTAAACGTTAAATTTCGTATACTTTTGAGTTTTTTTTTATAATATACAATTGAAACGATCAAGAGTAAAAGGAGTTAATTATTTAAATATGGTATATGACCATAAATACATATATACTACAAATATGGTATATGAACTAATAAATAATATATACAATAAATGTATACGAACACCATGAACCATTCATTTTTACTTGGCAATAATAAAAAATAAATTAGTTTAGTATAATATCATTAAAATTATGTTATTCTGTGTACTTCATTATTCCTGCCACAAATTGAATAATTCATAGTATAATTTTTTTAAATATTAATTAATGTTCGTTTTATGCCGAATGAAAATATGTAATTAAAAATTTTACCAAATTTGTTTCATCTTGAAAAGCATAATGCAAGTTTGTTATCCATCTTCGATCACCATATACTAAAACATCTCTTTCTTCCTGAAAGTATAATTAATGAATTATACAACAATATTTAAAATTTTAACAAAATAAATATCAATAATTTACTTGAAAACATGCTGTTTCTGCTCTTTTGAGCATTTCCCATTTATTCAAAATTTTCATAGCGTAAACTTTATCTGTCCCTTTCATATGTACAACACACACTTCTCCAAAAGCACCACGACCAATGACTTTGATAGTTTCAAAGTCATCTTTAGTCAAACGTAATGACTTGACACACGTCGCCACAGGTTTTACTGCAAATATGATTAAAGCATACTTTCAAAATATTACAAAAGATTAAATGTCAAATTTATAAATATGTCAAAGTAAACAGCAGTTTGAATAAAGGATAAAAATGGTATTCTCAATGGAAAAAGTAAAATTAAAAAATTTAAATGTGTTCTTAAGAAAATGTCACATACACATTTAAAAATAGATAGATATATGAATTAAATTGTATTTAATTTCTTGAAAAATGTTAATAGTACATGCTCATGTTTCACATTTATATAAAATAAAATATTTAAATATTATGTAGGTATTTACCGAATTCTATAAATTCTGAAACAGTCTTTTCTCTGCGTAAGGTTGAATTGTTACATTCATCGAATAATACGAGTAAAACATCTAACAGAGTTTCAATACTGAAACATCTTCCTTGTCCTTGTATCGGACCTCCTAAAAATATTGCTTCTAACTGTCTCAGTCGGTTATCGCCTGAAATGTAATAAAATAAAATAAAATGTTAGGTATTAATAAGATAATTTTATCACAATACCTGATAAAAGATTTAAATCGATCACAGCATCCGACATAGCATTTCCGGTATTTTAGCACTCAAAAAATCTGAAAAATATAATATTTATGGATTAAATTAATTTTTGTATTAATAAATTAAAAATAAATAACTGTGTTACATTATTATTAAGCCAAATAAACAAATTGTTTCCCATAGATTCACAATATGCACGAAATAAATAAAATAAAACGTAATATATTTAAATGTAAAAGATCTATTTATATTTTTATTATGCTATAAAATTGGTAGAACTTACTACTAACTTACTACGATATTAACTGGAAGATTATAAGTTTTTAAACGACAATTTCCATGTGTACATACAACTAAGTAAACAGTGAAAATATAATTCTTTATAGAATTCTCAACTAGTATATAAATACACTTTCTAAAATACAATTTAATATATAATTTATAAAAATAATGAAATATTTGAAAATTTAAAGTACCTAAAACCTATAATGATGCGATAAAACTAAATTTGAATAATAGTAATTAATTTAAAAAATTGTACCTATATTGAAATAATATATATATATATATATATATATAAATAAGTATTACTAACATGAGTTTAATATTTTTAAAATTGGTAGATAATGCATATAATACGTTTACCTATATAAAATATATTTTCTAGTGTGTAAGGTCTTAATGTTTAACAATAAGAATACTAATATAATAAAAAAGTTCTATTGACTAATAATCATGTCCTCCACTTATTTAAAAAAATATTTTAATAGTATAATATTATATAATTACAATGTGTACATACAAAATAGGCGCAATAAGAAATGTAAACAAGAAAACAGAGATAGTAAATATATCCAGTAGTGTCACTTGAATGTTAAAATAGGATTTAACCTATTTTAGGAAATCTTTAAATTAGATGTATGAGTCATTTAGTTGGAGTTTTAAGGAAAATGCAGTAAGAAAGGTATAGGTTTTTGTAATTGTGACATTGATGAAAAATTGTAAGTACTTTATTGTACAAATTTGAATTTTATAGAATATCAATAATTTTAAACTAATCGGTTGTATATATTGGTTTTTTGTGAGTAAATCTAAGGCAACACGTATAAAAAAAAATTACGTGAACGTCCATGAGTGAGTCCAAATATTACTGAATTACCTCATAGACAACAATATGTATGATAGAGATAAAAAATTACTATAAGTAGACACATCATTGGTATTTTCATTTACGACGTAGTAATAAAATAAAAAATAAAATTTAAACTAACAACGCTTGACAAAGAAAACAAAACATCACATTCCTACAATTCATATACTTGCTTCCTTGCCAACTAAATTGTATTAATATTTTATGTCCACGGTTATTTTAGATTTTAGCAAATAAAGAGAATCAGTTTCATATTTTCAATATAATAATATTGAATACATAATATTACAAACACACCTACTACAAGTATAAAAGAAAAAATGTTTTTGTCTACTACTATTATTATTTTTGTATTGTGTTTGAATGTTACTTAATTAGTTAAAATATAGTTAAATTAAAATGTCAAGTACTTAAAAATAATTAACAACATAAAGCTATAATTTCATTAAAAGAAATGTAAACCATTCATCTCAATATGAATTAAAAACAAAATTATTTTAGCCGATTTTTCTAATTGTTAAGATCTATATAGTATGAACAACATATAATGTTTACATTTCGGAATTATGAAACTATATTTTCAATTTTTATATGAAAATTAAATTAATTATTTGTAAAACCGATATATTTTACTGTAAATCAAATGTTCGGTGTCTAAATCAATTTGCTGATCATTTTTTATTATGTTTATTTAAAATTAACATCTTTAACCTTGTATTAAATTTAAGATGTATTCAAAATTATAATTGTAAATTTTATAAGATAAAATGGAGAAATAATATTTAGAAATTCTATAAAAATATTTACAGGGGGCAATACTGGACTAAAATAAAGTGAATATTTAAAAACTGAGGATTATTAGCTTAGAAGTTAAAAATAACGGGTTTATTTTTTTTGTTGTGTTGATTGAAGATGCCATATGTTTTTTTTTATTATTAACTCGAGAATACATTTTTAATCTTTTATAAAATAATTGATGAAAAGATTTTTGTTTTTTAAAATATATATAAAGTGTAAACAAAATATTAGAATTAAAAATTATAAAATTCGGTCATTAATTCGTTAGTTCAAAAATTGTGTAAACCTTTTATTTATATAAGAATTAGAAATAAATATTATGAAAAATATATTATTTTTAATTTTATTAAATGTTTTTGCTTTTCAGATTTAAATCACTTATATATATCCTGGTAATTAGTTATTACTAAAATATTAAGTAACAAAATACATATAAAATAAAAACTACCAAACTTGCTCGACAACGTTCACTAATTACTATTATTAATAAAATTGTTATTGTGGGTACATATAAGAATCGTTGTAATTATGATCGAAAAAATTTGGAAAACAAAATGTCAGTTTATTGAGGTTGTGGGATTGGCGAAGTTTTACCGTAATTTGAACATCGTACCTTGCATACAAATAACGTTGTATCGAATACGAATCGTAAATGCATATTGTTTTCGGTTTGGTGAAGGAAATGCTCGTTTAGCTAGAACGAGACGAAAACGGTTTGGTAGATAGGAGGAATAGGTGTACGACTCGAATTCGCCATCCGTATCGTTCGATATCGGCGGACAATAACGACGCCGAAACGTACACAGGGCGTTACTTGTAATAGTACCTAACGTACTACACACAGTCGAACAGTGGCTGGCGAGGGACCCGTCGAGGTAGTGTGTTGGTTATATGGTGGTGACGCGACGTGTTCGCGTAGGTGTAAGAGTTTTACCGACGGGCGGTAGAAAACATTTTGGCGCGATGGATTAATAATAGTAGTCACTCACCCAAAAAACGGGCCGCTGTCGTAGCGGGATCCGAAACGCCGAACTTGGCGATTTTTCTGTTCAAGCGTCTGCCGTTGAACCGTAATAGTAGTGACACGACAACGCGGCCATTAAATAACCGATTAACGACGACGACGACGACGACGCCGATCTCGTTCAGCGTATCCGAAAAAGAACGTGAAACAACGCCCGTCGTCCTCACGTCGCGTTCGGTGTTTTCCGACGAACTGTGGTCTCGCGTTTTTCGCTCGTTTTAATTGCCCCGTATCTACGAACCGCAGCGATACTACTACTACTACTTCTACTACCGTCGTCGTTGACGTCGTCGCCGTCGTTGTTGTTGTAATCATACGGCGACGGCCGCGCTGCAGCGTTTTCTACGCGGGCCGGACGGTCGTGAACAATAAGTGGAGGGGGTGGGAGGGCGGTGGCGAAACGATAGATAGAAGAATTCGACGAGACGGTCCGTCGCGAAACGTTTCGTAACGACGCGGGCTCGTTGACCTTTTTTAACCCGTTCGGATAACAACAATAACGTTTCGCGTTTAACTACGCGGTGCTGCCGCCGCCGCCGCCGCCGCCGTTGTCCCGTACCACTACAGATGCGCGGGACGGCGGTTATTGTTGTTGTTGTCGCGTAAAATAATATTACGATTTTATTACGCGCGCGCGTTCGACGATGAAAATATATTTCGGATTCATAAGCGAAGAGAACGTACTGACCGCCCCCTCCCATCGCGTTCACACGGCCAACGAGACGTAACTCGTGATTAAGAAACGAACGCGAAACGTTCTTTTTGTCCCGTGAACGGCGTTAATTTTCGGTCGAAAGTTTCGCGTCCGGGAAACGAAACCGATTATTTTACACGTTTTCGTCGCATTACGCAACCGGCGTAACTCGAGGCGCGTACGAATTATTTTAATTATTCACGCACGCGTGCTCGTCCACCGAACACGCGCGTTTATTCCGCCGTATATTTTACACGAAACACTCCCACCAAGTCCGGTGTCGGACAATTTTCGGCCGAGAGTTGCGGCGCCCGAAACCCAACAACACTACGTAGACATCAAAATCATTCGCACCGTACCCGGCGACAGTTTGTTTCCATCGTTTTTCCGGTGTCAATGGTCGGGGCCGAGATTTGACGTGTCTGTGGGCTCAATGGCTCCGTGGACGGCGGCAAATTCGTAAACGCCGAACAACTTTCGGCCGACGCGAAATTATTATTATTATTATTAGGCTTTACGCGCGACCGACGTTACTCAAGACGCGTACGAATTGTTTTACCGATAAATATCTACGTATTATTTTCGTATTACGTGTTCGTCGTATCGTCTGACATCGATTGTTTGTCTACGTACAAAACTGCCGAGTACGGTGGTTTCGCGCGTCCGTCAAAAAAAAAAACCGCGTTCGTTATTTCGTTTCGTCATTTCTTCCGATATTATGGTCGCCCGCCACCAAACGTCCGAGATAGCACAATTTTCGTCGTATTCGATGTCGCAATCTATATCCGTTACGCTTTTATCACGCGAACATTCGCCAAGGTCCCAAGTCCGTTGTGCCGTTCGTTCCGATTTCTTTGATCGTCGTATCGCCATCTCTTTTCCTCGCGCTCGCGAATACGTCGACTTCATCGGCTGATCACGTTCCGAATTTTAAGCGATCGCCATTAATTACGTATTGATGGCCGCGACGACCGTGACCTAACCATAAAAGTTACGTACGTGTCGTACGCGTTTTTGTCGAATAATAATTATTTTTTCGTTACGAACTTCTAAAAAAAATCTTCCCGATGGCATGTAGATTTTACGCCTTTCGATCGGAATGTATATTACGTTTGAACGTAAAAAACAATCGAGAACAACTCGGAATCAAAGCTCGTCTATATTATATATATATTATATTCCTCACGGTAAAATTGTACGAATTTCGCCTTCA